>CAUYQU010098038.1:0-86843 GCA_963574635.1 Cheracebus regulus | reverse complement strand
TAGTTTGGCTGGATATGAAATTCTGTGTTGAAAATTCTTTTCTTTAAGAATGTTGAATATTTGCCACACTCTCTTCTGGCTTTTAGGATTTCTACAGAAAGATTTGCTGTTAGTCTGATGGGCTTCCCTTTGTGGGTAACCCAACCTTTCTCTCTGGCTGCCCTTAGCATTTTTTCCTTCATTTCGTCCCTGGTGAATCTGATGATTATGTCTTTGGGTTGCTCTTCTCAAGGAGTATCTTTGTGGTGTTCTCTGTAGTTCCTGAATTTGAAAATTGGCCTACCTTGCTAGGTTGGGGAAGATCTCCTGGATAATATCCTGAAGAGTGTTTTCCAGCTTGGTTTCATTCTCCCTGTCACTTTTGGGTACACCGATCAAATGTAGATTTGGTATTTTCACGTAATCCCATATTTCTTGGAGGCTTTGTTCATGTCTTTTCACTCTTTTTTCTCTAATCTTATCTTCTGACTTTATTTCATTGAGTTGATCTTCAATCTCTGATATTCTTTCTTCCGCTTGATTAATTTGGCTGCTGAAACTTGTATATGCTTCATGAAGTTCTCGTGTTTTTCAGCTCCATCAGGTCATTTATGTTCTCCTCTAAACTGGTAATTCTAGTTAGCATTTTGTCTAACCTTTTTTCAAGGTTCTTAGCTTCCTTGTATTGGGTTAGAACATGTTCCTTTAGCTCAGAGAAGTTTCTTATTACCCACCTTCTGAAGCCTGCTTCTGTTGGTTTGTCAAACTCATTCTCTGTCCAGTTTTGTTCCCTTGCTGGCAAGAAGTTGTGATCCCTTGGAGGAGAACAGGCATTCTGGTTTTTGGGATTTTCAGCCTTTTTGTGCTAGTTTCTTCCCATCTTTGTGGATTTATCTACCTTTGGTCTTTGAGGTTGGTGACCTTTGTATGGGGTCTCTGAGTGGACATCCTTTCTGTTGATGTTGAAACTCTTTCTGTTAGTTTTCCTTCAAACAGTCAGGCCCCTCTGCTGAAGGTCTGCTGGAGTTTGCTGGAGGTCCACTCCAGACCCTGCTTGCCTGGGAATCACCAGCAGGGGCTGCAGAACAGCAAAGATTGCTGCCTGTTCCTTCCTCTAGTAGCTTCATCCCAGAAGGGTACCCGTCAGATGCCAGCCAGGACCCTCCTCTATGAGGTGTCTCCCAGTCAGGATATATGGGGGGTCGGGGAGCCACTTGAGGAGACAGTCTGTCCCTTATCAGAATTCAAACACTGTGCTGGGAGATCCGCTGCTCCCTTCAGACTGCTGGGCAGGGATGTTTAAATCTGCTGAAGCTATGCCCACAACTGCCCCTTTCCCTAGGTGCTCTGTCCCAGGAAGGTGAGGGCATTATTTTTAAGTCCCTGATGGGCTGCTGCCTTTTTTGAGAGATGCCCTGCCCAGTGAGGAGGGAATCTGGTGACACAGTCTGCCTGCAGTGGCCTTGCTGAGCTGCTGTGGACTCCATCCTGTTCAAACTTCCCAGCAGCTTTGTTTACACTAGTTACATCATTATTTTAAGGATGCCATTGCAAGAGTCCAGGCACGAAATGTTGGCTTTCATTGGCTTCTCCAGAAGGGGAAAGTGGCCAGATGGACCTGGTCCTTGTGTTCTGAGAACAGTGTCGACATTACCCGGGCCTCAAATGAATCATTTTACTTTTGAATATTTTTTCAGATTGATGGGATTACTTTTCTTTTCGTTGATATATTCATGTTTTCAAGACTGAAGTTCCATTTATTGAAGATATGCTTATGTATATGTGTCTTAATATATATGAGAAATTAATACTTAATAGATTATTTGAGAAACCATGGGCAAATTACATTACTCTTCCAAATTAGGGGCAGTTTTGTTTTGTTGTTGTTTTTTTTCTCAATCAGATCTGGTTATATTTTTTACCTTCTTGAGAGAGACTGTTTTGATGCCCTAAGCCAATAATTGCTTGTTAGTCATTTTAAAAGTCAGTAAAGCAAGAAGGAGGGAAAATAACTATCAAGAGTAATTCATTGTTTTCATTATTTTCTTGGTGAATGTCTGTTTTAATGGAGGTCTGAGATTCTTTTCTGAGTCAGTCACAACTGAAATTCTTTTTCAGTCTTCTAATCCCAAAAATTTGTCCAATATGTGAAGAAAGTATATTTAACTGCCTTGATGCAGATAGTTTAGCCAGGACTTCTGTAAAGTTTCCATCACTAGTGGGATATTTCACATTGTATGTGTTTTTGGCTTGTGTTACTAATGCATGAGGTATACCAGCATCTCCCATTTTATCCTATTGAGATTAAAAAGATAAAACTACAGCCCTTCCTCCTACAGAAGTGCCTTGTATATGCCGTGTAGTAGCAATTAAAATATACATACATACACATATATAAACACTTAGTGGAAGTAATTTGAAAGCACAGTGTGTCCAAAATCTGGACTTAGAAACCTGTCAAAAAAGTGGAAACTTAAATGAGGAGTTTTAATTTTAATATACGAGTCTCTTTCTATAGACTTGGAGAGGAAGTGAACCGGAAGAGTGGATCCCTCGGACATACCAAGATTTAGATGGTCTACCTTGTATTGTGATATTAACTGGCAAAGATCCTCTTGGAGAAACCTTTCCCAGGTACAGTTTCAATAATTAATTCCATTTTTCATTAGCTGTCCAGCTGAACTGACGACGGAAATTTGGCTGATGGCCCAATCATCTCCTTTGTTTGACAGGAAATGAGAAGAGGATTGTTTTATTCAAGGATATAAGAAATACAGCTATACAGCCTCCTTTTATTTTTTAACTTTCCAGAGAGCACCCAGCAATTTTGGGAATGGGAGATAGCCACATTTGAGAAATAGGGAGGAAAAGCAGGAGATATATACACACACACACACACACACACACACACACACACACACACACACACACACACACACACACGTATATATGTATATAATGTGCTTTGTGTTTGTTAATCTGCTATTCCCGCCCCTCTCAAGGACCTAGACTCCATAGACTAGAGGGCAACAACAACAACAATGAAAGCATTAGTTGAATGCTTACTGTACCTGTCAGGCAGTGCCCTAAATGCCTTATGTGTATTCAGTCTTTACAACAACCATGTGAGCCTGGCACTATTATCCACTCTTCATACTCGAGGAAAATGAAGCATAGAGAAGGGTCATAATAGCTGGGAGGTGGCAGAGCTGAGGTTTCGGTCAAGGCTCACCTGGCACTGAAACCTATGATTTTCACTGCTGCGTGTTGCATCCAGATCACCAGGCATACATATGCGCTGCGTGCCTGGCCAGATGGACTCACCAACAACACAATTACTTTTGTTCAGGTCTTTGAAGTACTGTGACCTCCGGTTAATTGACTCAAGCTATTTAACTCGCACGGCCTTGGAGCAGGAGGTGGGTCTGGCATGCTGCTATGTCTCAAAAGAGGTCATTCGGGGACCCACTGTTGCCCTGGACCTCAGCGGGAAGGAGCAGGAGAGAGCTGCTGTCAGCGAAAATGACTCTGATGAGCTGCTCATCGACCTGGAGCGGCCCCAGAGCAATAGCAGTGCTGTCACAGGGACGTCGGGTCAGTACTTTCTTTTCTCTTTCATGGAGTGAGAGACATGGGTTAGGAGGTGTGCAGGAATGTAGAAGGCAGAGGCATTTACTGACACCCCGACGGCCTTCAGAGGAGCCTTCAGGGACTCTGGCATCCTCTTCAGACCCAGCTCCACGGGGGAGATGCTTGAATAACATGACTGTTGAACAGCCAGAAAATACTTATCTGGGTAAACATTTAAGGAAGAGCTTGGTAATAGGCCAAAAACAATTTTATCAACCCTAGCCTGTACCATTTTCCCTAGTCTTTTCTACCCTTAATCTTCTAATGGTTATTATGCATCTCATATTTGCACAAAGGCCCTGTTTTTCTTTTCTCTTTCCTTTTTTAAAATTATTTTTATTTTTTATTTAATTTTTATCACCCATTCAGAGAATTTTTCTTTTTTGAGACGGAGTCTCACTCTGTCGCCCAGGCTGGTGTGCAATGGTGTGATCTCGGCTCACTGCAGCCTCCACCTCCTAGGTTCAAGTGATTCTCCTGCCTCAGCCTCCTGAGTAGCTGGGATTACAGATGTGAGCCACCACACCTGGCTAATTTTTGTATTTTTAGTAGGGATGGAGTTTCACCATGTTGGTCAGGCTGGTCTTGAACTCCTGACCTTGTGATCTGCCCGCTTCGGCCTCCCGAAGTGCTGGGGTTATAGGTGTGAGCCACTGTGCCCGGCCAAGGCCCTGTTTTTCTTCCATGTCCTGAAGCTGTAAGTTTGTGCTAAATGGCTCAGCACCTGGCACAAAATATTTGCTTGAATGAATCAAGGAATGGCGTTTCTAAACAGTTAACAGCAAGCATTGTATGCTGAAGGCTCCTCTGGAGCCACAGTAGATAGTGAAGATCCACCCTGCATCCTGCCAGCCCCTGCCTTGCAGCATTACTGCAGGTCTATGGCAGTGCCTGGCATGACTTTTCTTCTGATAAACTGCTTTACAGCAAATACAGCACTCTTTCCATTTTTTCTGATTATGAAAGTAATAAAGCTTAATGCAGAAAACATGGAGAATGTCATCTGCCACAGTGGCTCATACCTGTAATCCCAGCACTTTGGGAGGCCGAGGTGGGTGGATCACCTGAGGTCAGGAGTTTGAGACCAGCCTGGTCAACATGATGAAACCTGGTCTCTACTAAAAATACAAAAACTCAACCAGGCATGGTGTCTCACACCTGTAATCCCAGCTACTCTGGAGACTAAGGCAGGAGAATTGCTTGAACCTGGGAGGTGGAAATTGCAGTTCATTAAAAATGAAACACACTCCCACTTCGGAAGTAACCACCCTTAACATTGGGGTTGCATTTCCCTCCTTCTCCCCTCACCCTTTTTTTTTTTTTTCGAGACAGAGTTTTGGTCTTGTTGGCCAGCTAGAGTACATTGGTGCTATCTTGGCTCATTGCAAGTTCTGCCTTCCGAGTTCAAGAGATTCTCCTTCCTCAGCCTTCCGAGTGGATTACAGGTCCCCGCCACCATGCCTAGCTAGCTAACTTCTGTATTTTTAGTAGAGACAGGGTTTCACATGTTGGCCAGGCTGGTCTCAAACTCCTAACCTCAGGTGATCCACCCACCTCAGCCTCCCAAAGTGCTGTGATTATAGGCATGAGTCACCGCACCCCGCCTCTCACCCTTTTTTTGAATGACGGAAGGATCATTGAGACCCTTCCGTCACTCTGATGCATACATGTGAACACACCATAATTTTGTCGAAAAACAGCACTGGTCTTCCTGTCCATTCTGGCAGCAGCTACTGGATGGCTCTGTGCAGGAACAGAAGAGGAGGGTCTGTGGGGTTTACTGTTGATATGACCCTCAGCCTGGAGGAGCTAGAGCTGCCCTGCTCCTGTGCACACACAGCTACTCCTCCTGCCAGGGGCTATGGCTGACCATGTGGGCCTCAACCCCACCATAACAGGCTCCCCAATTTTCTCTCTGAGAGGAGTTTCAGAATAGAGCCAAGGGGTTTGAAAGATAGTAAAGGTTCACAGAAGGGAGGCAGGGAGATAACATCCAGAAGCTTCTGGATACCAGCATGAGAAGGGTAGCTTGTCTTCCTTCCTGTGGTTCCTCCATCTCACTCCTTCCTCTCCCTCACTTGAGGAGCTGCCCCACAAAGTGAGCACATCCTTGGCCTTGTGCTGCTGAACTCACAAAGGTCGTTTGCCCTTGGCTACTGTGTCCACTGTGTCCTTCCCAACAGGCCATGGAGCACAGGGATTCCAGCCATGGCTGACTTGGAGGATGATGGGGAAGGTTCGCTGGCCAGAATGCGCAGCACTATGGGGGAAGACACGCTCTCCTCGAGTGTGGAGAGACACTGGCAGCTGGGCGAGTGGAGGGGCTGGGTTTTAATCACCTCTCATTAATGGCTGTTTATTCAGGATCTCCCAAGGTGGGGATTCAACATCCATTATCTGGCAGCAGCAAGCTGAACTCAGAGAGGGCCTTTAGTCCTGAATGTAATGAGCTTTTGGTTTGTCTTCAAACCAAAGAATGGCTGGTCTATTCGGAGAAAAAACACATTTGAAAGGAACTGGCCAAATGCGTGCGGCTACTTTAGGGAAAAGCTACTGCCCTTGGCATTGCATAAGCCTGCCACCCCACTTCATGCAAAGGCATCCCCCACCCTGGCTTGGGAGTCCATGGAAGAGGTTGCAGTCTGGGGAGCTGATCTGAAGCCAGAGGCATGAGGCCCTTAGTCCCCAGAAGGAAGCCCCTAGAAGTGCCCCCAGGGCAGGACTTGAATGTGGAGTCTGTGTTGGATGGGGTCCTAGAAGGAATTGGAGGGCAGACCCAAACCAGGTCATTTGAGGAGCATTTAGTAGAGGGACTGTTTACTAAGATGTGGACAGAACTTGGAGCAAGAGGTGTGGTGTGCTGGGGGTGGTTAACCCCAGGGAGCCCTGGCCACTGTGGGCCTGACGCAGGGAGGGACGGGAGCACCTCTCCAGACCTGAGCCGAAGCCCACAGTAGAGAAAGGCAGCCCACCCCTGGTGACCATGCAGGGGAAGCCAAGGAAGAAGCACCCCATCTCCTGCTGGTGGCTCCCGTTGGCCAAACCCACTGAGAAGTCAGGGCAAGGGAGCAACATGGAGCAGTGTGGAGAAGCAGCAAAGGGAAGACTTCTTGCTCTGGGTTTGTAGCCGCAGAGCCGAGCCCAGTCTCCGCTGCTTTCCTGGTCTTTGCCTCCTTCCCAAAGCTGCCAGGAGCCTGGAAGAGCACACCTTAGATCAGTAACAGGGCTGCTGTGGGGTGGGTTCTGTCTGTCCTCTCGCAGGTTCCATCATGGAGAATGGAGTGAGCTCTTCCAGCACAGCTGACAAGTCCAAGAAGCAGTCCCTCACCCCCAGCTTCCAGAGCCCAGCCACCAGCCTGGGGCTGGATGAAGGGGTCTCTGCCAGCACACCTGGAACTGGAGCTGGGGAGACTCTGAAGCAAGAGTGTGACTCCTTGGGTCCCCAGATGGCAAGCAGCACCATCTCCAAGCCATCTTCGTCCTCCTCAGGACCCAGGACCCTCCCATGGCCGGGACAGCCCATCAGAGGCTACCGGGGCCCGCACACAACCCTGCCACCGGTGGTGATCCTATCCAAAGCAGCTTACAGCCTCCTGGGCTCCCAGAAGAGTGGCAAGCTGCCGTCCTCCTCGTCCCTGCTGCCCCACGCCGATGTGGCCTGGGTGAGCTCCCTGCGGCCACTCCTGAACAAGGACATGAGCAGCGAGGAGCAGTCCCTCTACTACAGGCAGTGGACCTCGGCCCGGCAGCACCATGCTGACTACAGCAACCAGCCGGACCCGGCCTCTGGCACCCGAACCTTCCACCCCCGGCGACTGCTGCTGACCGGGCCCCCCAAGGTAGGGTCAGGCTGGGCCCTTTCTTAGGTTGGGTTTGGCAAGTCTTCCTCAAGAAAAAGAAGCCAGAGAACCTGGTGGGTGTGGAGCGGGTGTGACAGAGCAATGAGGATCTCATTTAGGCCTCTCAGGCAAGAGACACTGCAGAGCCAGTGTGTGAAATCTCTTTTCTCCTTTCCTGCTTCCACTCCTCCCCAATTAAAAATCTTTCCATCAGGTGGGAAAGACGGGCTCCTATTTACAGTTCCTCAGGATCCTCTTCCGCATGCTCATCAGGCTCCTGGAGGTGGATGTCTATGATGAGGAGGAGATCAACACTGGTGAGTGCTGAGGCCGGGAGTGGGCAGAGGGGCAAGATACAAAGACATTGAGCCACAAATCCTGGGAACTTGCTTTTGGCTTCTGGGATTTTTATAGTACCTGACCTGCAGAATTATTGGGAGGCTAAAGGTAGGCAGATCACCTGAGGTTGGGAATTGGAGACCAGCCTGGGCAACATGGTGAAACCCTGTCTCTACTAAAAATACAAAAATTAGCCGGGTGTGGTGATGCACACCTGTAATTTTAGCTACTCCAGAGGCTGAGGCAGGAGAATCACTTGAACCCAGGAGGCGGGTTGCAGTGAGCTGAGATCATGCCACCACACTGCATCCTAGGTGACGGAATGAGACTTTGTCAAAAGAAAAAAAGGTAATGTACCCGGCAAATAGTTCTGAGTAAATTGCAGCCTTTTTTAGCTCACTGAAGTCGGGGATGGTGTATCCTACTTTTGGCCTCCTCTCTACAATGTCCAGTGAGGTGGTGGGCAAAAAGCGGTTTTTGTTTAGTTTGTTTTTAATTTAAATTCTCGGGATACATGTGCTGAACGTGTGAGTTACATAAGTATACATGTGCCATGGTGGTTTGCTGCACCTATCAACCCATCATCTAGGTTTTAAGCCCTGCATGCATTAGGTATTTGTCCTAATGCTGTCCCTCCCCATCCCCACCACCCACCGCCCAACAGGCCCTGCTGTGTGATGTTCCCCTCCCTGTGTCCATGTGTTCTCATTGTTCAACTCCCACTTATGAGTGAGAACGTGCAGTGTTTGGTTTTCTGTCCCTGTGTTAGTTTGCTGAGAATGATGGCTTCCAGCTTCATCCATGTCCCTGCAAAAGACATGAAGTCATTCTTTTTTATGGCTGCAAAAAAGGCGTTTTATAAAGGCTTTTTAGGTAGATCAGTTGCCTAAATGGTTAACTATTGTAAAATTCAAGTTGTAGTATTCAACTGCTTAAGGATCTAGGACATATTTATATTCTGCATACTAGTCCTTTGTTGATTAGTCAGAGTATGTCTTATATTTTACCCATAGGCTCTGAGTGAAGGCACTGGATTACTATAATGAGATGAAAACCTCTATGTGCATAACTGAATGCTGCCACCACAAACAAACCTCTTCCCATCTGCATTAAGACACAGGGGCAGTCAGGCATGGTGGCTCGCACCTATAATCCCGGCGCTTTGGGAGGCTGAGGCAGGTGGATTACCTGAGGTCAGGAATTCAAGACCAGCCTGGCCAACATTGTGAAACTCCATCTCTACTAAAAATACAAAAATTAGCCAGCTATGGTGGTGTGCCTGTAATCCCAGCTACTCGGGAGGCTAAGGCAGGAGAATCACTTGAACCCAGGAGGCAGAGGTTGCAGTGAGCCGAGATAGTGCCATTGCACTCCAGCCTGGGTGACAGAGGGAGATTCTGTTTCAAAAAAAAAAAAAGACACAGGGGCAGGTGTCTATAGGGCTGTGGGACCCAGTGGGCACACCAAGACCATTCCAGTTGTCTTCCCCAGCTGGCACCAGGGAGATGATTCCACCCTGCAGCTAAAAACAGTGTGGATCAGCTGGGCGCAGTGGCTCACGCCTGTAATCCCAGCACTTTGGGAGGCCAAGGTGGGCGGACCACCTGAGGTTAGGAGTTTGAGACCATCCCGGCCAACATGGTGAAACCCTGTCTCTACTAAAAATACAAAAATTAGCCAGCTGTGATGGTGGGTGCCTGTAGTCCCAGCTACTCAGGGGGCTGAGGCAGGAGAATCGCTTGAACCCAGGAGGCAGAGTTTGCAGTGAGCCGAGATTGCACTCCAGCCTGGGCAACATAGCAAGATAGCAAGACTCTGTGTCAAAAACAAAACAAAACAAAACAAAACAAACAAACCAGTGTGGCTCAAAACTGTGGCTTCACATCTCAGAACAGTTTGACTGTGCTGGCAGGGAACTGTGGGGAGGAAGTAGAGGCAACCAGGTAGAAGTTCTTCTCAAGCCTCTCAAAGGATAAGTCTGGAATAGGGAAAGCCCTCAGCATCTTCTACCAAATTAGCTCTTGGAGATCTCACCTCACTTGTTTTACCTAAGTAGTTGGACCTGTTCCATGACCAGCCCAAGAGATTAGTTTAGTGCAGAGCAAGAGTAGGTAAAATCGGCCATATTTAACCACTTTATTATGGCTTCAGGCCTGTTTCCATTTCTCATCAATCCACATCCATGATTTTAGACACACACACATCTCATCTTCCCATCTACATCTCCTTGTTTTTTTCTCCAGCTAAGCTGCACCAGATTGTCAGGCCCAGCAGGTTTGCCTCAAAACACTCCAGTGCCCCTGGAAGGAGCTGAGCCAGAAGGGCAAAGCCAGAGTGAATCAGACTGGGAGTCGGGGCCTGCCCTTCCTGCCAGCTTTCCCACCAGGCTCCCTGGCATGACAACAGAGTGATGCCTTTGATTATTTTCCTCAGATCATGCTACAATGATCTTGACCCTTACTCTGTGCCAGTGAGCTGTGAGTCTGAGCCCATTTGATGGGAGAACCTGACCTTTGTAGTAAGAAGCGCTGTTAGTTTGGCTGTCTTCCTTCTCCCTCATTTTAGTGCAGGTTAATGCAATGGTGCCTTCAAGAGGCACAATGACACTTTTTTAAGAACTAGAATAGGCTTGAAATTTTAAATAATGTGCAGACTTTAGTTCAGGGATATAAAAATAAATGGTATGTGTTAAAAAGATATAGCTGTACTTCCAATCTTTAGGCTTTTTTGGAGTTTCTTTTCTCCCTTTGAAAGTTGTCTTAAGCTACTTTTTGATCTTATACATTTTATTTTACACACACACACACACACACACACACACACACACACACACACACACACACATATGTACTCCACCTCCTGGACTTAAGCAATTCTCCTGCCTCAGCCTCCTGTGTAGCTTGGAGACAGGTGCCTGCCATCATGCCCAGCTAATTTTTGTATTTTTAGTAGAGACAGGGTTTCACAATGTTGGCCAGGCTGGTCTCAAACTCCTGACCTCATGTAATCCACCTGCCTTGGCCTCCCAAAGTGCTGGGATTGCAGGTGTGAGCCACTGTGCCTGGCCAATAATAAAAAGTATAATCTGTTAGACACCAGCTGTGTGCCTGCGACTGTCTTGGTACTTTATTTTTATTTTTGAGATGGAGTCTCGCTGTGCCACCCAGGCTGGAGTGTAGTTTATTTTTATTTTTGAGATGGAGTAAAAATTTTTTTAAAAAGATGGCACTTTATTTTTATTTTTGAGATGGAGTCTCGCTCTGCCACCCAGGCTGGAGTGCAGTGGTGCGATCTCGGCTCACTGCGTCCTCCGCCTCCTGGGTTCAAGTGATTCTCCTGCCTCAGCCTCCCAAGTAGCTGGGATTACAGGCACACACCACCATGCCCAGCTAATTCTGATATTGTTGGTAAGGACGGGGTTCCAACATGTTGGCCTGGCTGGTCTCAAATTCTGACCTCAAGTGATGTACCCACCTCGGCCTCCCAAAGTGCTGAGATTACAGGCATGAGCCACTGTGTCCCAGCCTGTCTTAGCACTTTAAATGTACCATCTCTGGCTGGGCAGTGTGGCTCACACCTGTAAACCCTACACTTTGGGAGCCCAAGGTGGGAGGATCGCTTGAGATCAGAAGTTTGAGACCAGGTTGGACAGCAGGGAGACCTCACCTCTACAAAAAAAATTTAAAACTTTAGCCAGGTGTGGTGATACATGCCTGTAATCCTAGCTACTCAGGAAGCTGCAGTGGGAGGATTCCTTGAGCCCAGGAGTTCAAGGTTATAGTAAGCTTAAATTGTATCATTGCATTCCAGCCTGAGTGACAAAGTGAGACCCTGTCTCCAAAAAAAAAAAAAAAAAAAAAAAAAAGGAGAGTCTGGCATGGTGGCTCACACTTGCAATCCTGGCACTTTGGGAAGTTGCGGGGGGAGGATCACTGGAACCCAGGAGTTCAAGACCAGCCTAAGCAATACAGTAAGACCCTGTCTCTATAAAAACATTAGCTGGGCATGGTGGCACATGCTTGTAGTCCCAGCTACTCAGGAGGCTAGGTGGATCATTTGATCCCAAGTGGTTGAGGCTGCAGTGAGCTGTGACCAAGCCACTGTACTCCAGCCTGGGTTACACAGCAAGACCTGTCTTAAACCCACAACAAATAAAACCATCTCTAATGCTTACAATAATCTGGGGACTCAGGGTTAAGTACAGTGCCTGAAGGTGTGATGTAAGGACAGGGCCAGGATTCACACCCAGGTCTACTGGCTCTCAACCGTGACTACATATTGCAACACGCCTGAGGAGCCTTAAACAATATGATTGCTTCCTAGGCAGTCAGACATTCTGACTGAACTATTTCTGGGATGTGTGGCCTGAGTGTGGGAATTTTCACCAGCTCCCCAGCTGATTCTAATGTGTAGAAGACACTGGGAATCTTGCTCAGTGCATCCTAAAATCTCTTGGGTGTCACCACAGCTAAAAATCTCGACATAAATAAGATCACCCAAAATTAAACTTTTAAGGAAATTTGGGGTGGTGGAGACTCAGTTATCTTACAGATGCGGAAGTTTGTGAATTGAGTCTGCAGAGACAAATGCCGCGCGCCGTTGAGGGCAAATGTTCCTCTCAGCATGGGTGTAAACAATTCTGGCTCCTACAGTGGGATAGGGGAGCTTATTTTTCAGAAATGCCTTTGTCCACCAAGCCATTCTCCCTGACACACGGGGAAGAGGGAGGCCAATCACCTGCTCTGCACACTTCCTTCTTGTCCTAGATCATAGTGAAAGCAGTGAAGTGAGCCAGTCAGAGGGAGAGCCCTGGCCTGACATCGAGAGCTTCAGTAAAATGCCTTTTGACGTCAGTGTGCATGACCCCAAGTACAGTTTGATGAGCCTGGTGTATACTGAGAAGCTGGCAGGAGTCAAACAAGGTCAGTGTAATCAGCCAAGTTCACCTCCTCTTCGGGTCAAGGAGACACTAACTCCTGGCAGGAGGCCCAGAGCAGTGACATCTTTGAAAGCGCCTTACATCTCGCTTTTCTTTAGCTTGTATACCCGTGCACACTTTAAAATTTTCATACCGGTTTCTCAGGGCATATCTTACAGAATGCACGGAAAAGTCCTTTTGAGGAAAAGGGGACTTTTCTTTCAAGGCATAGGGAAAACATTTTATCTCATGGGATGGCTTTTTGCCCCTTTATACACAGAAGTGATAAAGGAATCCAAAGTTGAAGAGCCCAGGGAACGAGAAACTGTGTCCATAATGCTGACCCAATATGCAGCCTACAACACCTTTCACCACTGCGAACAGTGCCGCCAGTACATGGACTTCACCTCTGCTTCCCAGGTACCGTCCCACCTTTGCCCTCTGTCACCCACTATGGATTTTGTATGTAAGGTGAGGGTGGAGGGATGAAAAATAAGGCCCCTAGTTTCAGGCCACAGGTAAAGGATAGTTTATTCATGAGAAGGAGCCACTCATGGGTGACAAAAATGCATGAAGGCCAGGCGCAGTGGCTCACGCCCGTAATCTCAACACTGTGGGAGGCCGAGACAGGTGGATCACCTGAAGTCAGGAGTTCGTGATCATCCTGGCCAACATGGTGAAACCCCATCTCTACTACAAATACAAAAAATTAGCCGGGTATGCTGGCACACACCTGTAATCCCAGCTACTCGGGAGGCTGAGGCTGGAGAATTGCTTGAACCTATGAGGCAGAGGTTGCAGTGAGCCGAGATCCTGCCACTGCACTCCAGCCTGGGTGACAGAGTGAGACTCTCTCAAAAAAAAAATGCATGAAGCGATAATTGAATGAATGTTGGGTTTATATGGATTATGGGAGGGAGGGGAGGCAGCTTAGTTTTAGTGTCTTGAATTACTTCATCAGATGGTTACATGTGTCATGTTTAGGTTAGGAAGCACCTGAGATGTTTATTTGCAACCCATGTATTACAGTATATTTGATGAAAGGGTTTCCCCCTCTTCCCTTTGGATCACTGACTAAAATGGCACTATTATCTCAGATCCACAGGGTGTGCCCTTTGAGCTGTGATTCTAACAAGTCTGTTGATTTGCACCAACCTAGTCACATTCTCACACCTGCTTGGGCTGGCTTGGCCAGTGGAGTCGGTTTGTTTTATACAGTGAGAACTGAGACATAGGAATGCAGAACATGGGTGAATACCCCTTAGTATGTGGCTTCTTTTGTTCTAGTGTATCTTTAAGCACAGAAGATGGAAAGGCAACAAATGATAGTAATATCCAGAGCTTACTTACCCCAATTCATCTTTATTTTTATGACTTGGCTCTGAACACACAGAACACTCCTGCTTCTTGTAGGCCATACTGACTCCCCTCAACCTGTTTCTGCTCTTCAGGGCCAGGTCGTAACCCTTTTCCCACATCTCATCCTGAAATACAAATGAGTACTAGAAGGAATATGCTTGAAAAAAAAAATCAAATCATTCTGCCCTTCTAATACAATTTATCTTTTATATCCCATTTGTTTTCTTGGTGTTACTGAAAACTTTTGGAGGGCTGCTTTGAAATAAGTTCGTAAAGCTTTCTAGAATATAGAAGACCCAAGTCCCCTGGTCTACAGATTATAAGTTTTAGAAAATATTAGAAACTCTCTATTCATACAGTTTCTGTGTGATTATAGTACTAAGTAGTATAGTCCCACATTTCTGAGGCAGAATAAACTAGAATTAAGGGGAGAAGTACATTATTTTTCTATGAAATATAGTATTTTGGTTAAAACCATTGGGAAACTTACTTGGATTCTAGTTGCTGATGAAAATTGATGTTATCCTTTCATTAAGCCAAATCTTATCCACATTAAAAGCATGAAAAGACCTATTATGTAATTACTCACTGAGATAGGTTACTGAAAGCACATGAACTCTCCAGCACTTTAAAAGTAGGTTAGATTTATATTTGGCTTCAATGAGTCAAATGGTCTCTTTTCTGAAACCAGAGTTCTGAGCTAAATGATTGTTTGCACCTCTTCGGCATCCACTGTAGCCGGAAAAGATGGGGCTGGAGAGGCATTTTAATGTCAAATCTGATATTTTATTTAGAAAGCTGATATTCATTTGACCTGACCCGCATAGAGCAGAAGTGTTTCCCCGTGATTAACAGGAGACCTTTGGAAATGCATACAGAGTAGGACATCCCACAGGTATATCTGATCGCTGCATAAGATGGAGCAGTTGTGGCTCTGAGAGCATAAAGAATGCAGACAGTGTCAGGCAACAAGTACTTCTCCCATTGAGGCTATGTAGGTGCAAGATAGCAGGCTCTCCTGTCAGTGGCAGCTCCTAAATGATGAAGTGTTTGCCTTACCAACCCTGTAGACGTTGCTGCTCAGAGCCTGGTCTGGTGGCATTTACTAGTTCATGTTAGTTTTCCTCTCTTAATAAGAACCTGAAAGAGTGGCCTGGAAGTTTGGAAACTGTGGGCTTACTTACATTTCCTCCCTTTCTTCTTTGCAAATGTAGATGTCTGACTCCACCCTTCATGCCTTCACATTCTCTTCTTCTATGCTGGGAGAAGAGGTTCAGCTCTATTTCATCATTCCGAAATCCAAAGAGAGTCATTTTGTCTTCAGCAAGCAGGGCAAGCACCTGGAGAGCATGCGGCTGCCCCTGGTTTCAGACAAGGTGAGTGACAGCATCTGGACTACCAGATAGCCCAAACCTAGTTCAATAAGCATCCTCAATCTAGAGGCTTTAATTTCCCTTTGTGGTCTGTTTTTTCCCTTTCGGCAGAATTTGAATGCAGTCAAGAGCCCTATTTTCACTCCTTCCAGCGGTCGACACGAGCACGGACTCCTAAACCTTTTCCACGCCATGGAGGGCATCAACCACCTTCACCTTCTGGTGGTCAAAGAATATGAGATGCCTCTGTACCGCAAGTACTGGCCCAACCACATCATGCTGGTGCTTCCCGGCATGTTCAATAATGCAGGCGTGGGTAAGGGGCCCCCCCTGGGATGGGGAGAAGGGCTGCAAAGATAAACTGAGCTCCATTCCCCTGCCATGAAACTTCCAAAGAGTCCCCTGCCTCTGGAAGTTGTCCTGCCCTCACCACTCTTCGAAAAAAGTCTTTTGACTCTTCCTTGAATTTGAGTTTTCTTTTTCCCCTTATCTGCAGTTTTGCAGAATTAACTCTGAGGACTGGTAATTAAGGAAGAAGTTTCTGGTGTACTGAGCACCCTGGGATTTGGGATTCTGTCCTGTGTAGGCTGCAAATATTCCTGGGCTGAGCACTCCGGAGCAGGAATGTAACTGTGAGGCAGGGTTAGTGGTTCACCCAGATCGGGAGGGGCCCCTGGGTCATCTTATCTTTAAGGCACATAACAAGTTCTAGGGGGCTGCTGTACAACCAGGGAGCTGAAAGCATCATTACTGCCTATGACACAGGCACGTGCCTCAAAGAAGTATTCGTGCTTTCCCCTTTAAGAGCGATGTGCAGATTTTTTAAGAGGCCAATGCTTGTTGTATGTATGACAGAGCAGTGGGGACTGGAGATGTCAGAATGTCTTAGTTTTCCTTTCTCAGGCAGGAAATCTCTAACTGAATCCATTTAGAGCTGTGCTCTTGTGGACACTTCTTGGGCTGTAGTTCTAAACCCATCTGCTTCTGTGGGTGCCTCAGTGCCAAGTCAGGAACGGCTTGTTCCCATTTTAAAGGGAATTAATAACACCCAGCCTAGAGTTGGACTGGAGGGCAGGTAAGAGCTGAGTAGTTTTCTTGAACCCACGTTTCTTCTCTCCAGGGTCTCCTCTTTCTCCACCGTCTCCCCACTTAGCTTCTGCCTTTTTCTTTTCCTCTCTGTTCATCTCTCTTCCTTCCTTCTGAGATCTCTCCATTTCTTGTTCCCTTCTATGCCTTTTCATGTCCTTCAGCTTCAAACAGCCTTAATATGGGCTTAAAATACTTTATTTATTTTATTTATTTATTTTTTGAGACAGAGTCTTGCTCTGTCACCCAGGCTGGAGTGCAATGGCACAATCTCAGCTCGCGGCAACCTCCGCCTCCCAGGTTCAAGAGATTCTCCTGCCTCAGCCTCCCAAGTAGTTGGGATTACAGGCGCGCACCACCAAGCCTGGCTAGTTTTATATTTTTAGTAGAGCCAGGGTTTCACCATGCTGGCCAGGCTGGCCTCAAACCTCTGACCTCGTGATCCGCCTACCGCAGCCTCCCAAAGTGCTAGGATAACAGGTGTGAGCCACCACACCCGGCCAAGCTTAAAATATTTTTAAAAATGGTTTTGTTTTGAATATAATTTTGTTTATCACTTTGTATCAAGTGAATTAATAAGGCTTCTGTATATTTCTGTTCCTTCAGCCTCCCCAAAACCACTTAAACTCTAACTGAAGCCTTTTGCTATATGAATATGACCTTGTGTGTGCCTGACTGATCCTTAGGAGAAAGTTTTCTCATCCTAGATCTGACCAAACTGTTTAGTACAGTTTTGCCATTTTTGCAATAATTTGGGGAGAAAGAAGCCAACACACATATGCAAATGAAATGTACAAACTTACTTTTATTTTTGGTAAAAATCACATAACATAAAATTTACTGCCTTGGCTGACTGCAGTGGCTTATGCCTGTAATCCCAGCACTTTGGGAGGCCAAGGCGGGTGGATCACCTGAGGTCAGGAGTTTGAGACTAGCCTGGCCAACATGGTGAAACCCCATCTCTATTTTAAAAAAAAGAATTAGCTGGGCATGGTGTTGCACGCCTGTAATCCCAGCTACTCGGGAGGCTGAGGCAGGAGAATCACTTGAACCTGTGAGGTGGAGGTGGCAGTGAGCCAGGATTGCACTATTGCACTCCAGCCTGGGCGAGAACAAAACTCTGTCTCAAAAAAAAAAAAAAATTACTACCTTAATGATTTCTGAAATATTAAAAATTCAGAAGTGTTAAGTACATTCTCATTGTTGTAAGACCAATTTCCAGAATTCTTTTCACCTTGTGAAACTGAAACTCTACACCCATTAAACAACTCATTTTCTACCTCCCCTCAGCACCTGGCAACCACCATTCTACTTTCTCTAAGTGCCTCCTATCAATGGAATGATGTAGTATTTGTCCTTTTGTGACTGACTGGCTTATCTCACTTAGCATGTCCTCAAAGTTCATCCGTGTTACAGCATGTGTTAGAATTCCCTTCCTTCTTAAAGGCTGAATAATACTCCATTTCATGTATCTGCTACATTTTGTTCATCCATTCATCTGTCAGTGGACACCCAGCTCCCACCTTGTGGCTGTTGTGCATCATGCTTTTATGAACACAAGTATACAAATATCTGAGACCCTTCTTTCAATTCTTCTAGAAGTGAGCTTGCTGGATCATATGGTAATTCTATTTTTAACTTTCTGAAGAATCACCATACTGTTTTCCATAGTGGCTTGCAGCATTTTACCTTCCTACCAACAGTGCACAGGGATTCCAATTTCTTCACAATCCTCACCAATAATTTTTTTTTCCTGAGGCATTTTGCATTGTTATTTTGATTTGCATTCCCCTAATGATTAATAATATTGAACATCTTTTTGTGTGTTAGCCATCTGTTTATCTTCTTTGAAGACTTGTCTCTAAAGTTGTTTGTTGATTTTTCAACTAAATTATTTTGTTGTTGAGTTGTAGCAGTTTTTAAAAATATATATTCTGGGTATTAACCCCTTATCAGATATATTCTTTGAAAAGATTTTCTTCCAATGGTGGCTCACGCCTGTAATCCCAGCATTTTAAGAGGCCGAGGCAGGCAGAACACCTGATGTCAGGAGTTTGAGACCAGCCTGACCAACATGGAGAAACCTTGTCTCCATTAAAAATACAGAATTAGCCAGGGGTGGTGACACATGCCTGTTACCCCAGCTACTCAGGAGGCTGAGGCAGGAGAATTGCTTGAACCCAGGAGGTGGAGGTTGTGGTGAGCCAAAATCGTACCATTGCACTGCAGCCTAAGCAACAAGAGTGAAACTCCATCTCAAAAAAAAAAAAAAAAGGATTTTCTCCCATTCCATGATTGCTGGATTGCCTTTTACTGTTATTTGATGAAGTCTAGTTTGTCTAATTTTCTTAGCTTTTGTTTTTGGTATCATATGTAACAGACCACTGCCAAATTCAATGTCACAAGGCTTTCCCCTATGTTTTCTTTTAAATGATTTACATTTCTAGCTTTTATGTCTAGGTCTTTGATCCATTTTGAGTTAATTTTGTGTAGGGTCTTCATTCTTTTCCATGTGACTATCAGGTTTTCCCAGCACCATTTTTTTTTTTTTTAGACAGGATCTTGCTCTGTCACCCAGGCTAAGTATGCAATGGCATGACCATAGCTCACTGTAGCCTCAAAGTTCTGAGCTCAAGCAATCCTCCCACCTCAGCTTCCTGAGTAGCTGGGACTAAAAGCATGTGCCACCATGTCTGGCTAATTTTTAAATTTTTTTGTAGAGACACAGGTCTCACTGTGTTGTTCAGGCTGTTCTCAAACTGCTGGCCTCAAGTGATCCTCCTACCTGCTGAGATTACAGGTGTGAGACACCATGTCCAGCCCCCAACCGTGTTTGTGGACAAGATCATCTTTTACCCACTGAATGACTTTGGCATCCTTGGCAAAAATCATTTGACCATATATAAGAGGGTTTATTTCTGGGCTTTCTATAGGCCCAGATCAAAACTACCACACTGTTTTTTGGTGGGTTTTGTTTGTTTTCAGGTGGCGTTTCACTCGTTGCCCAGGCTGGAGTGCAGTGGATGATCTCAGCTCACTGCAGCCTCCACCTCCCTGGTTCAGATGATTCTCCTGCCTCAGCCCCCTGAGTAGCTGGGATTATGGGTGCTGCCACCACACCCAGCTAATTTTTTTTAAAATTTTATTTTTAGTAGAGATGGTGTTTCACCATGTTGGCCAGGCTGGTCTTGACCTCCTGACCTCAAGTGATCCACCCACCTCGGCCTCCCGAAGTGCTGGGATTACAGGTATGAGCCACTGCACCTGGTCCACAGTTTTGATTACTATAGCTTTGTAGTAAGTTCTGAAATCAGGAAGTATGAGACCCTCCAACTTTGCCTCTCTTTTAAGATTGTTTTGGCTATTTGGGGTCCCCTGAAATACTGGATGAATCGCAGGATGGATTTTTCTATGTCTGCAAAGTCCTTGGGATCTTGATAGGGACTGCATTAAGTCTATGGATCACTTTGGGTAGTACTGACATTTAATATCAAGTCTCCAATCCATAAACACAGGATGTTTTTCCATTTACTGGTGTCTTCATTAATTTCCTTCATCAATGCTTTGTACTTTTCACTGTACAAGTCTTTTGCCTTCTTAGTTAAGTTTGTTCCTAAGTCTGTCTTTCTGATGCTATTGTAAATGAACTGTTAATTTTCTTAGATTGTTCATGGCTGAGGTATACAAATGCAACTGATTTTGGTGTTGGTTTTGCACCTGCATCTCTGCTGAATTCACATATTCATTCTAACGGGGATTTTTGTTGGAATTTTTAGTTTTCTGTGTATATGTTGCCTGGCAGAATAGAGATCAATTTTAATTCCTTCCTATTTGGTTACCTTTTCTTTTAGTTGCTTAATTTCTCTGCCTGTGAATTCCAGTACTATATTAAATAGAAATGGTAAAACTGGCATCTTTGTCTTGTTCCTGATCTGTTTTGGAAAAGCTTTTAGTCTTTCACCATTGACTACGATGATGTTAGCTGTGGGCTTTTCATATATGGCCCTTATTGAGAATGCAAACTATTACACACATTCTTGAAAGGTAGATTTTCCTAAGTCTCAGTTTTAGCCTTGATGTATTCACACTGCTTTGGTTCTTCCATTTCATTATCACCTACATTTTGTTTCATTTTAGGATGGCCCACTTATAAAATCTGGCTGATTCCTATCATCATCTTGATAATTGCTAACTTCACTGAGTACTTAGAGGGTGCAAGGTGCTATCCTGAGCATCATACAGCAACCCTATAGATTGCCATTATTATTGTCTTCTTAGAGGTGGGGAAGCCAAGGCACAATGGGTTTAATTTGTTCAGGGTCACATGGCTAGAAAGTGGTAGAATTAGGATTCAAAATCAGACAGGTTGCCTCCTGTCTATTCTCTTAAGCTCTATACCATATTGCCTCTTGCAAAAGGCAGATCTAGAAAAAGGGTGCCAGTTTCCAGAATCTTCTTCAGAGAAGATGCTGCTGTCAGTTTCCTTGAAGTATCTAAAGCAGGGGATATATCAGTGGAACTGGCATTCCCACTCACTGCAGCCCAGTTAACTACCTAGTACAGGCCATGTGAGTGGCTGCTTCCAAGTCGAGAGAGCCTCTTGTCATGCTTCAAGGAAGTAAACAGTAATAGCATTTCCTAGATGTGGATTCCTTTGTCTTATGAAGGAAACTGGATGCTTGCAATACTCTCCAAGTGTGGTTCATATCATTTGTATCCTCAAAGATATCTCTGGGTTTTGGCCCACCAGACTCACTCAAATACAGCTCTGGTAATGGGCTCTAAGAATCTACATTTAAAAGTGATTCCCTAGTAACTGTTACATACACTGGTTTGAGAGCCAATGCTCTGAACATTTGATTGGCTCCCACCCTGCATGGTTGCCATGTGAACAGGCATTCTGTGGAGAGAATATAGTTTTGTGGGGCTGCAGCCAAGCCTGAGTGAAGGATGTGTGGATATGTAGATGTGGTTATGTTGCCTTCCAGGTGCTGCCAGGTTCCTCATTAAGGAGCTATCATATCACAACCTAGAATTGGAGAGAAACCGCCTGGAGGAGCTAGGCATTAAACGCCAGTGTGTCTGGCCTTTCATCGTCATGATGGATGACTCGTGTGTCCTATGGAACATTCACAGTGTTCAGGAGCCATCCAGGTAGTGATACTTCCAAGCTGTTCTGGGGGCATGACAATGTATATGTAGACAGGACAATACATTTCTTGGCTACAGTTACATATGGAAATAAATAAGAGAGTTTTCCAGAGCAAAACAGTCAACCATGAAACCACCCTCACTAGAACATTTTGTGATGACTTAGGAATTTTTTATGTAGACATTTAATAGTCCATTAAATTCCTGGACCATTCTGGGATCATGGCATTGGTTAGCTATTAAACTCTACTGACGCCAAGCACGGTGGCTCATGCCTATAATTCCAGCACTTTTGAGAGGCTGAGGCAGGCTGATCGTTTAAGGCTGGGAGTTCTAGACCAGCCTGGCCAATAGGGCAAAAACCCCATCCCTACCAAAAATACAAAAATTAGCTTAATGCAATTTTGGGAGTGAAAAAAAAAAAAAACTAGCTGGGTATGGTGGCACATGCCTGTAACACTGAGGCATGGGAATAACTTGAACCCAAGAGGCAGAGGTCACAGTGAGCTATTGTGCCACTGCACTTCAACCTGGGTGACAGAGCGAGACTCTGTCTCAAAAAAAACAAAGTCTGTTGAGACACTACGATTTATGTAGAAAGACTGCTGACATCTCAAATCAGGAGACCTGCTTTTTTTTTAGCCCCAGCTGTTTTTTGTTTATAATTTGTAGAGAGATAGTCTCACCATGTTGCCCAGGCTGGTGTTGAACTCTTGGGCTCAAGCAGTCCTCCTGCCTCGGCCTCCCAAAGTGTTGGGATTACAGTGTGACCCACCACACCCAGTCATGCATCTTAACTGTCTGTATGAAAAAGGAAAGTCATGTCACCTCTCCCTGTCTGAAGTCCGCCACTTGTAAAATTACACCTGGGCCAAAATCAGTGGTTCTCTTCCTGGGGTAGTGCCACCTCAGTGCTAGAGGGTGCTGGTCAGGAGCATCTTATGAGGACCAGAGAATGCCATTTTTTTAAAGTCCTATACAATAACCCCCAAAATTCAGTAACACTCCCACTGCAACACTATGCCAGGTGATCTTTAAGGCCCTCCCAGATCAACATTGTGATTTTGTGTCCTTGTTTCTATTTTGGATTTGAAGCCAGTGAAATTTTCAAATATTCCTTATTATACACAATTACCAGAATTGGGAAGGATAATTCTATGCTTCCAACCTCTGGCTGCCTCTTCTTTGGCAACTCTCTATTCATTGTGCACTCTGACACAGGGGCCGGATTTCTTTCTCTGCCCTAAAATGGTAAGCCCCAGCCCGAAAAAGCAGCTTCTTTAATAATGACAGGAAGTGTGAATACTGGGCTTGACATTCTTCTCCATTTGCTAATACAAAGTAAATCAGTTAATTATATCCTTGAGAGTATTACTGGTGTATAATAGTGTGTAGACACTTCACAAATGATCCTCTCTTCTGTAATATTTATTGACATCTTATATAAACTATATTTCATAGCCAGCCCATGGAAGTAGGAGTTTCCAGTAAGAATGTGTCCTTGAAGACTGTCTTGCAGCACATTGAAGCCACACCAAAAATTGTCCACTACGCAATCTTGGGCATACAGAAATGGAGCAGCAAGCTGACTTCTCAGAGCCTAAAGACCCCGTTCTCTAGGTGCCATGTGCATGATTTCCTTCTCCTCAACATAGACTTGACTCAGAATGTGCAGTATGACTTCAACAGGTAAGTCAGGCCTCATGGACGCAGGTAATCCTGGCATCTACTGATTGCTTCTGCTCAGCTCTAGCCTCTGTAATGCTTTTATTCCTGTGTCTTCAATTGAGAAGCTTACTCTTTATGTGGGCAAGGAGAAAGGGTGATCACAAGCCCCAAAGTGTGTCCCTTTATCACCAACTGACCTAGACCTTAACAGGGGTTACAGTATGAAATACTTGAAGAAAACACTTTAGCCATCTCATTATTCAACAAGAACTAAGACACAGTAACTGCTGACTCAAGTTAGTATGTGGACCCATAAACATCTAAGACTAAGCCCACTTTCACCCTCAAAACTCAGAAGGAAATCACTTTTCCTGAATGATAGTAGCAGGACTCAGGGATTTGGGTCCTTTAGGGAAAAGGCAGCAGATGGTATGAGCAGGCTAACCATGGCCTTGCCTCCCAAATAATGTCCAGGTTCCTACAAAACCTGAGAGGGCCAACCAAGAAGGCAGGGACCATAAAGTCCTTCTTATGCCAACCTTGCAGTTACAGAATAGCTGCTGCTTTCACTTCTGTTTTAAATTTGACAGAGGCTTCATCCTGTTTGTAGCCAGAATTTTAAAACTGGGAGCACCTCTGCATTTCTATTCTGTCAGAGTGTATCAAATAGGAATATAGTCCTGTTTTTGCATAGGGATACCTCAAACCCGTGACATATCTGGGACAAAGATCATCTCACTTCCCTTCTGAGAAAGGCTGAGTTTTTCAAGGCCATACAGAAATGGAGGAGCAAGCTGACTTCTCAGAGCCTAAAGGCCCCGTTCTCTAGGTGCCATGTACATGATTTCATTCTCCTCAACACAGACTTGACTCAGAATGTTGAGAGCCAGCTCCACAAAAGCATAGTTGATTATTTTAGGCTCCTAACATCTTGCTACACACTTACCTCTCTGTGTATAGTTATCATGGTTGAGATATGCCAGCCAAAGAAACCTATTGTTATGGTTACAATTTAGGTATTTCTGTGAAGATGTTGACTTTAATCTGAGAACCAACAGTAGTGGCCTGCTCATCTGCCGCTTTAATAACTTCAGTCTCATGAAGAAACATGTTCAGGTTGGCGGGCAAAGGGACTTTATCATTAAACCAAAAATCATGGTAAGTACTGCAAGCTTGATTCTAATGCTGAAAATAAGTACAATGATATCTTAGTAATATCTTTGTTATTAGATACTGGCATTAAGCACTTTCCATTTTATTGGAAAAGTGAAATAACACAAGGGAGTTCTCTTTTTTGAGACAGAGTGTCACTCTGTCCCCTAAGCTGGAGTGCAGTGGCGTGATCTTTGCTTACTGCAACCTCTGCCTCCTGGGTTCAAGCAATTCTCATGCCTCAGCCTCCTGAGTAGCTGGGATTACAGGCACGTGCCACCATGCCTGGCTAATTTTTGTATTATTAGTAGAGACAGGGTTTCACCATGTTGGCCAGGCTGGTTTTGAAGTCCTGACCTCAAGTGATCCGCCCACCTTGGCCTCCCAAAGTGCTGGGATTACAGACCTGAGCCACTGTGCCTGGCCATAAGGGAGTTCTTAATGTCAGATTCTCAATTTCATTTCTGTTACTGAGACTCATTTAGAGCCAAAACATTTGTTTTGACAATCCAACAAAATTACTTTAAATGTCAGTCTTAAATCTTAAGTTTATTTGGATTTAAGCCTTAACAAATCCATCAAAGCTTCAGTTTCAAGATGGCAAACTTTACATTTTTACTTTCTTTTTTTTTGAGACAGAGTCTCACTGTGTCGCTCAAGGCTGGACTGCAGTGGCATGACTGGCTCGCTGCAACCTATGCCTCCCAGGTTCAAGTGATTCTCCTGCCTCAGCCACCGCGCCCTGCTACATTTTTGCATTCTTTATGTAATAACTGAGAGAAATGTAAATCAAGATGCCAGTCTGATCCTTTGCTAGAACTTTCCTAAAAGATAGTAATATGGCTGGGTGTGGTGGCTCATGCCTGTTATCCCAGCACTTTGGGAGGCCAAGGCAGGCAGATCACGAGGTCAAGGGATTAAGACCATCCTAGCCAACATGGTGAAACCCCATCTCTACTAAAAATACAAAAACTAGCTGGGCGTGGTGGCACATGCCTCTAATTCCAACTCTTTGGGAGGGTGATACAGGAGAATCACTTGAACCTGGGAGGCAGAAGTTGCAGTGAGCCGAGATCATGCCATTGCACTCCAGGCCTGTGCAACACAGCGAGACTCTGTCTCAAAAAAAAAAAAAGTAATACAGACCAAAAATACAAACCTGTATTACTACCCCTTTCTAAGAGATTTATTGATACCTAACAACAATTCACAGCATGTGGGCTACCAGTGGAGCTTAGAAACCTCCTTGCCATTTTTTTGGTGGGGTTATGAGATACATACATACATAAATACATATATACATACATGCATACCGAGCACCACTGTAAAATGCTTCTGATTAGATCTCACAGTGTACCTGTTAAATGTGGTAACTTTCAGAGAAGCCTGTTCTCTTCCGCCCTAGCTGTGTGTAACTTGCATTAAATCCTATTGTACTATTCCCAAGAGAAAAACATTTTCAGAACCCCTGACTGACATAGAACCTAGCACCCCTCACTCTGCTACCGTTATTATTTGACTGTTGTTAGGATACAATTCAGTGTTTCCTCACCTATTTAATCCAATGACAGACAAGTTTCCCATCATCATGTTGACTCTGATTTCAGGTGTCAGAGAACTTAGCACCCATCTTGCCCCTTCAGTACATCTGCGCTCCTGACAGTGAACACACGCTACTGGCAGCTCCTGCACAGTTTCTCCTGGAGAAATTCCTTCAGTACGCCTCATATAAACTCTTCCCCAAAGCCATCCGTAACTTCAAGAGTCCCGTGCTGGCCATTGACTGCTACCTTAACATTGGACCAGAGGTAAAAAGGGTGTGGGGGAGACTGTGCTTACCTACATCCATCCCTTTCTCATTTTAGCTGTTTGAAAACTGAAATGGAGGCAAAA
Organism: Cheracebus regulus; assembly: GCA_963574635.1. Taxonomy (NCBI): domain Eukaryota; kingdom Metazoa; phylum Chordata; class Mammalia; order Primates; family Pitheciidae; genus Cheracebus; species Cheracebus regulus. Next base: position 60,456 of record CAUYQU010098038.1, on the reverse strand, counting down.
TAGGAGTCTATGACAAGAGAGAAATATAAATCAAGATGCCAGTCTGGTCCTTTGCCAGAACTTTTATTAAAGATAGTAATACAGATCAAAACCTGTATTTCTACCCTTTGCATACTCAGTTATGCAAAGGCTCACACAACATGTAATGACAGTTAACCCTCCCCATGCCTATTTTAACTGTACAAATGAGCCAGGGAATATACAACTCAGCTCAGACATCAGCTTCTCTGAGAAGCCTGCCTCAGTGACTTTGGGCAGCAGTTGCTTGCTCCCACCTCTCTTAACATTCATCAGATTATATTGTAATTTTGTGGGATTTTCTTCATAAAAGTGTGAGTTCTTCAAAGACACACAATGTCTTAGCCATTGTTTTATACATATATAAGAAGGAGCTCTATGATTACTGAATAAATAAATGTGTACCACCTGGAGCCTTTAGAGGTCTCATTTCTCCACTTCCCATCCCTTGGACTTCTTTCTAAAATTCTTCATGTTTTAGTTTTTTTAAAAAACTGCTACTTGCACCTCCAGGCTCCTGCTACTAAGCTGTCCTTTAGAAATGATTACTGTAGTACATCCTCCTTGTAAAAAATGAATTAAAATAAAAGCATAAAGTAAAGTCACCTGCCAGAAGAACATTTTAGTACACTATTTCCTTCCAGGGCCTTTTCTTTGTATGTATTGAAAAAAACACACATATCCATAAACATACTCAAACACTGAGGTCCAACTGTATTCAATTTTGAAAACCAATTTTTAAAATTTCAGTGTAAACAAACATTTTACATTCCCATTTTTATGTTTCAGTAATCTACATTGTAGATGATTGGGTAATAAATTATAGAATTTTAGAAGTAGAAGGAACCTTTAAAAACCATCAGATGTAAAGGCTAGGCATAGAAGCTCACGCCTATAACCCAGCACTTTGGGAGGCTGAGGTGCGAGGATCACTTGAGGCCAGGAGTTTGAGACCAGCCTGGAGAACATGGACCCTGTCACTACAAAAACTAAAACAACTGGCCAGGTGTGATGGCACATGCCTGTAGTCCCAGCTACTCAAAATGCTGAGGTGGGAAGATCACTTGACCCCAGGAGTTCAAGGTTGCAGTGAGCTATGATTTGTGCCACTGCACTCCAGCCTAAGTGACAGAGACTCCATCTCAAAAAAAACAAAACGAACCCAAACCCGTGAGATTTAATAACATCTTTTACAGTATTTATGTACTGATTATGTCTGACCTAGATATTCCAATTCCCCTATCCTACAGTCCAGGGCTCTGGGTATTAACACAATCTCAATACTACTACTAATAGCAGGTAACATTTACCGAATACTAAATTATTTAATTCAGAAAACATCCTATGAAACAAGTACTACTGTTATCTCTACAGATGAGGAAACTGAGGTATAGTCAAAGGAAGGAAACTGCTCATTGTTCCATGGCTACTCAATGGAGGAACCAGTATTTGAACCCAAGCAGACTGGCTCATGCATTTAGTCATTCAGCCGTTCTAACTCCCAACTATCTAACTTACTTCCCTGAATTTTTACAGTTATCATCTGTTCATCACAGAAGCCAGATAGAACCAAAAATTTAAATTCATGCACTTTTTTTTTTTTGAGACGGAGTTCACTCATCACCCTGGTTGGAGTGCAGTGCTGCGATCTTGGCTCACTGTAACCTCTGCCTCCTGGGTTCAAGTGATTCTCCTGCCTCAGCCTCCCGAGTAGCTGGGAGTATAGGCACCTGCCACCATGCCTGGCTAATTTTTTTTTGTATTTTTAGTAGAGACAGGGTTTTGCCAGGTAAGCCAGGCTGGTCTCCAACTCCTGACCCTCAAGTGATCCACTCACCGCAGCCTCCCAAAGTGCTGGTATTACAGGTGTGAGCCACCGTGCCCAGCCCATGCACTGTCTTAAGCTTCCATCCAGTTGAAAATTTAAGTTTATCTAAATGGAAAGCTGATCAAAAATATTTTTTTATTCTCACCAATAAGGTAATTCAAACATTTAATCTTTCTCTAAGTAAGCTTTTTGTGGAAGGTAGTTTTTAAAAATTTATAAAGACTCTTAAATGGAAGAGCTTGTTTCTAATTTATCTCCTAATAATCCTTTATTATGAGAAATAAGAAAAGCTTTAAACAGGTTAATAATTGGCACGCTAAATAAAAGAGGTTGCAAAGCTTAACTAACCAAGCCATTTAAGTTAATGTTGGAAAAAACTCATCTCCTTTACCTTACCCTGGACTACACAAAAAGAAAAGTACTGACTCATTCTGCTGAACTGCAGATATTTTGCTTGCTCTTGAAATGCCCACACTATTTCTGCTTGATGATTTCAGGTGGCCATATGCTATATCAGCTCCAGACCCCACTCCAGCAATGTCAATTGTGAAGGGGTGTTTTTCAGTGGACTCCTTTTGTACCTCTGTGACTCTTTTGTAGGTGCTGATCTTCTTAAGAACTTTAAATTTCTAAAAGGTACGTCAAATTTAGTATCTTGCTTCTAACTGCTATTGGTTCCCACTGAGCCAAATACAGAAGATAAAGATATTTTTTAAAAGCACTTGAACATGATTATTACCAATAATTTGAACATCCTGCTTTTAAAATTAGGGCCACTAGTTGGGAGTTGGAGAGGGAATCAAGTCATTGTTATCCTAAGACTAAGTGCAGATGAATAGCCAAATTTGTGACCATATTAAATAGGTTTTTGCCACTATTTAGAAAGGAATGATACACTGCAGGAATACATACCACTTCTCATATAATTTAGTTTTAATAGATATCAGGTTAATGAATACATTCTACTGACTCTAACATATTGCCTGGGTCAGGAAGCAACTGCAATAATTTTGTATAATTGCATCCCTAGACATAAACAAACCCTTAGTTGTGATTCTGATACAGAAACCATAGGCCAGGCATGGTGGCTCACACCTGTAATCCCAGCACTTTGGGAGGCCGAGGCTGAGGCAGGCAGATCATCTGAGCTCAAGCTCAAGAGTTCAAAACCAGCCTGGGCAACCTGGCAAAACCCTGCCTTTACAAAAAATACAAAAATTACCCAGGCACAGTGGAACACACCTGTAGTGCCAGGTCAAGAGGCTTAGGTGGGAGGAACTTGGGCCCAGGAGGTGGAGGTTGCAGTGAGCCAAGATTGTGCCAGTGCACTCCAGCCTGGGTGACACCCTGTCTCAGAAAAGAAAAAAACAGTTGTTTCAATAGGTATGCACAATATAAAGAGACTGGCCTAAGAACAAACTAATATTAAACATCACAAATAATCCTTTGAGATCAGCAAAAAAAGTGAGGTTCAGAACACTGTACAGCATGAGAAAAGGGAGCAGGGATGTAGGGGGACTATGAATTTATGTATTAAGTATTTCTGAAACAGTGGTTCTTATTGGGGGTGAGGAAGGAGTAGATTTTGCCTCCCAGGAGACAGAGACACTTCTGATTGTCACACTGGGGCTGCTGCTTGCTGGCACATAGTGGGCAGAAGCCAAGATTGCTGGATGTTTAGGTTCTAAACATCCAACAAGATATAGAACAAGGCCAGATGCTGTGGCTCATGCCTGTAATCCCAGCACTTTGGAAGGCTGAGGCAGGTAGATTGCCTGAGCTCAGGAGTTCGAGACCAGCCTGGGCAACACGGTGAAACCCCGTCTCTTATAAAATACAAAAAACTAGCCGGGCATGGCGGTGTGCGCCTGTAATCCTAGCTACTTGGGAGGCTGAGGCAGGAGAACTGCTTGAACCCTGGAGGCAGAGGTTGCAATGAGCCGAGACTGTGCCACTGTACTCCAGCCTGGGCGACAAAGCGAGACTCTGTCCTCTTAAAAAAAAAAAAAAAAAAAAAAAAGAAGACACAGAACAGCCCCACAACAAAGAATTATCCAAGTACACTACTGCTGAGGTTCAGAAACCCTAACCTAGAAGGAACACATGAGAAATACATTAGTTATCTCAGGGAAGAGGGAATGTAGCTGGAAGATTACTTACTTTGTACTCTTTAAAAAATTACTGAATTTGTAAAACTACTACTCAAATAATATAAACAATTCTGATAAATTATTTATCCATCTGTTGACCTACCTGTTGGTTTTCAGATGTCTTAGCTCAGGAAATATCAGAGACAGTAAAGTTCTTTATAAACTCAATCTCTGAACCTAAGACATATTTTTGTCTTGTTTTCTGAAGGTGCTACCCTGTGTGTCATCTGCCAAGACAGAAGTTCCTTGCGCCAAACAATTGTCCGCTTAGAGCTAGAAGACGAGTGGCAGTTCCGCCTCCGGGACGAGTTTCAAACTGCTAACAGCAGTGATGACAAGCCTCTCTACTTTCTTACCGGACGTCATGTATGAGCTTTTGAAGAGACCAAAAACAGCAAAACGATGCCTAGGTGGGGTGGGACAGAAACAATTTGGGATTTTTTTTTTCCTTTAAAGTACAATCACTGTGGAGCAAAGTGCAACATATTTGTCTAAATTCTCCAAAGAACTCCCCAAATCTGACCCAGGTCTTTGGGGATACCACTCTCCTTCAGTTCCAATTACAGGACCCTTAAATTCAGGTAAACTCCCCTAGGCAGTTATGCAATTACTAAAGATACGGTCTGCCCATGGGATCCTGAGGAGGATACACTTTGGAGAGTGAATATGGAGTCTGCATTATTTTTCCTATTACATTATGTTAGGGGGAAACTATCAGCATTAACTAGCCTGAATGTGTTACGGGAGACTCATGCCATTGGTGTGGAATTAATTGAAGATTAACGTTTGAGGCCTGAACCCTCAGTTTCTCTTCAGATCTGTACTTTGGTACAGTATTACTCAGGGGTTTGAAATGATAGAATGTAGATGATGTTTGTATTTTAAAAAAAAAGCAGTAGCTATGTCTTTCTCTGTGCAGTGTTAGTTTAAGATTTATAATCTTATATGTACTGAAACTTTTGGCAAAATTTCCACAGGAGTTAAAAGTTTACTATTTAAACTGAACAAACAAATCAGTAAATGCAGAACAGGCATTGTGTGCATTTATGCATCTTCTCCTAGCCTAATTCCTTTGCTTTTCCCATTCTTTAAACTTGTTTCCAGGCTCTAAGAATATCTTACCTAAGAGACAATGAATAACGATTAATCTTGTGCAAAAGAACCTGATTAAGTCAGTTGAGTGAGTTAACAAGTTTTCAGCAGGTAACCTGCACCCACCCTGCTTTGTTGGAATTAAGCAGTTGGCACCAGCAAACCTAAATGTCAGGCTGAGGTTCTGTTGCAGAGTGGAACTAGTTTCCTTCCTTTCAGGGACTCAAGCAAAGCTTCCTTTAAAAAGATGCACTGAATATTACGACCTTACACTGACAACACCACAGAAACTGCTGAATTGGGAACCTGAGCCATAGAAAGAGAAGTGTTTTACTTAATCCTACCAATGACTCCTGTAAGGAGTAAGGAAGACTCTATTAAGAATCTTTTTGACTCATTAAAACCAGCAGGGGGTGTTTGTCTAGTATCAGCAGTGGAAGGCATGTTTCTACAGATTTCTCTAATATTTTAATCAAAAATATTATTTTTAGAAAATGTTCTAGACAAACTCTTAGAAGTTTACTCTTAAATTATTCCAGTTCTCATCATTGAACAATCTCTTGAGTCTTCTCAGCCCATATTTACTATTTTATCCCACTTAAAATGGTCATTTTTACTTGAATCCATCTTGTTTGTGACCTGAAACTACTGAGGGGCCTACTAAGCCTGCATTTACTTAGAACAAAAAATGTTAATTGACCAGCTTTATTATCTTATGACAACAAGGAGTTTACAGCTAGTGAAAAAATGGAATGTATTAGACTAAAAATGGTTTGTAGATCTTTTGGTTTTAATATAGCTACTTATGCTTTAACTGTATTTTGAAGTCAACAATTCCTTTTAACCCCATTTTTACTTGTCCTTTAAAGAGGACCTGCCTTATATATGCTTTAAAAAATACTCCTTAATTTTAGTACAGCAAAATTTTTGGTAAAGAGGTATGTTTTGAAGCAGTTTGGTTTAAATATGAATGTATTTCACTTGTTCCTGTTTTGTTGAAAGGGCCTAACGCAAATATCAAGAAACCCACTGTCTGTGCAATATTCCAATAACATTAACTGCATAGGGCAAATAAAATACTTGAAATAATTCTAAAACAATTGTACCTGGGGTAGATGGCCTTTCAGGGTTTCTTCTGGCTTTATGACTTCGTAGTCTAAAGAATTTTTTTTTAAGTAGTTACATCAGATGCAGGTACTCCACTAGTTAGGGCTGCACTCTGAAAATTCAAATTATTATGGGCTCTTAAATATTATTTAACTCTGTGGAAGAAATATGCCAGAACAAAGCCAAAAGACCATCACCCCTATAATAGAGAAATTGACCTTTCTTTTCAAAGCCTATCTTACTAAGGTTTGGATCTTTCTTTTAAAATCATCTTACCAGTATAATTCTTTAGAGAATGTTAGGTCCTTCTTTAAGGATAAAGTTGCACAAGCACAGGACACCATGATATGTGTGTATATATATCCTAGTGTGTTCAGCTTTAAGCTTTGCAAGCCCTTAGGACACTGATGTGGGATGAATGGATTCACTAGGCCCACACAGTAACTCACCTATAGACCGGCTGAACCTCAGCATGTATGACAGTTCACACAGGTTAATGCTGAATGTAAACTAAAAACTAGAATTGTTGTAGTCAATTTTTTTTGGCTGTAATTTATGCAATTGCTTTTTGTGATTTTTAGAAAAGGGGACAGCTGTGTTACTTTATTACTGTAAAATTTTCTTAAAATTTGGTGAATTTCACTAGTCAGTCTACCTCACATTTTGTTAATGATTCAAAATTGTCATAAGTTGTGTCTACTGTATGTTTCTGTCCTTTAATTTGGTGAATGTATTAAAGTTATCTCCCACCCCCTCCGAAAAGTTATTTTTTAATTTTCTGGCATGTTAGGAAAACAAGCTCCCTGACTGGCAATATCCAACCTATAATGTGACTTCCAGCCTTTTTAGGACAACTCTAAGATGTTGAAAATACACATAGTTAAATCTCAATCTTTTATTTGACAGATTGCAGCTATACTCACTTTGATGTCCTTTTGGAAATAGAACTTTGGGTTGCTAGAACTATGTGGTATGATACAAGGTGTTATTGTTAATCTCTAGTTTAAACTGCTCAAACTTTTTGAGAACTTCTCAAAAGCTGCTAGAACTATGTAGTATGAAGACAGTGTTATTGTAGTATGAACTATATCTTCTTAAAAGTTTGATTAACTTTTGAGAATAACTTTGCTGTCCTGAAAAATGGCTTTCAATCTATTAATAAAGTGCAGTAAATTAAAAGAATTTGACATAGAATCCATGGAAACAATCTTCTAGGCCAAAGGGCCCTCAGGAAGGGCAGTAAGTATTTGTAAGTGTAATGACAGACTTTCGGAGGAAAGCAAAGACTACTAGTGTTCCACTATGCATTCCAAAGCAGCTGCCTTGAAAAGACTGAAACTCTGACTGCTACAACATCACATTAAACTACTTAGGCCTGGCACAACATCCAGGAACAAACATTCCTCAAACTTCTCTTTAGACACAGAAACTGGAAAATGGGCCTTAAAGCTTCCTCTGGGTCTAGGAGAATACTGCTCTAACACTGAAACCCTGGCTTCACTGAAAACAAAACAGAACAACAACAACAAAAAACACTGCTAAAGATAATTTTAGAAACTGCCTCTAAGGCCAAAGAAAAAGTCATTCACATAGTAAATTAACTGTGCTCTCAACTATCAAGTACTGGGTTAAAGTGTCTACTTCAATGACTATGACAATAGATGATATTAAGTTATAAGGGGAAAAAAAAGCAACAGCACTAAGTTGTTTTCTGACCACTTCATTCCAAATATTTTTACTAGTCCAATGTATTTTATTTTTACCAGAAGGATGGTGGGGATGGGGGGTTGCTAAAAGACAGAACTCATCCCTTTTTCTGCCAGAAGGCTCAAGAGCCATGAAAAATAAAATGTATGTCTACAGTTACTACCCCAGAAATCAACTCAACAATGTCAACCCTAGCCACAATGTAGATGGGCAGGAATACAGCTATGTTCCCATCCAGAGGAATAAGACTCTGTAGCTGGGCAGCCATGCAAAGTAAATGAGAACAATTAAAATATCACTGCAGGTTTGTTGTACTCACTGACTGTCCTTGTAACAGTCAGGCTTTTGGTAGATACACCAAGTTCTCGCTTGCGTATTATGAAGTAGTAAAATACTGCTTTTTATCGGTGTCCATGCAGATAAAGGCATTATCCATAAAATTTTGTAGTTCCTGACTGTATTTGTGGCTCTTACAGTGCCTCTATGCTAGGCATTTTTATAAAGACCAACAACTATATGAGAACTGCTAACAAAAAATTTAACAGTACCTTTATATAGTCAGCAATTACAGACTCACCCTCTTCTGCAGTCTGTGGCCCTTAGTGTATACTCACTGTGTCCCTGCTGCCTCCACCACTCCACTGAGACTGCTCTTTTCCTAACATCACTTGGGCTCTCTTCAGTCTTCAATTGTGATATGACAGGGTCGACCATTCTTTGAATCTTGAAATTCTTCCCTTGGTTTCTACCTCTCTCTTCTGGCTCTCCTATCTTGCTCGTGCCTTCTTAGGTACTCTTCTTTGAGACTCCTAAATGATGGTGTACCTCAAAAATCTCTTCTACCTTCTCATTTTACAAACCCTAGGGTGGCCCTCTAAACCTTCAAATAAATAAGTAAACTCAATTTGTTTGCTCAGTTGGAATCTCTCTCAAACTCTAGATCCACATATCCAATTGTATACCAAACATATATCTCCACTTGGAGATTCTGCAACCACCTTAAAATTTTGACCAAAACTGAGGGCATCCCCATCCAATCTTCCCAACCTAATTCCCCTGTATTCCCATCTGTCAATCTAACTCAATTACCCAAACCAAAATTCCCATTTACCTTAGCCTCTTTGCCATGATCTTTTTCTGGTTGTTATAAATTCCTATCAATTGAACTGTGTCAATTCTTCAATTTTATCTTTTAAATGTGTATCTGTCTCGTCTTCATCTCCACATCACAGCTTTAGTTCAGTGTTTAAATACTTTTCATACAAACTGCTCTTAACTATCTTCCAAGTTCCAGATTCCTGTCTTACAAACCCCACCTCATAGAACTGTCATAATGATCACATAAAACAATGCAGCACTAAACACACAGGGTCTGACACATAGCAAACACTCAAATGTTAGGTATTATCTAATAATACTATTCTTAGAGAAATATCTAAATGCAAAATTTGGGAAGCTATATCTTCAGTATAAACGTGAAAATAAACTTTTTTTCTCAGTCATAAAATGTAAACCAACCACCCAATATACCCTCTTTCACCTCCAGATAGCCTTGTAAGCAAGTCAAAAGTAGTCAAAGTAGTATACTATTGTTTATGGAAACTGGACCTGTATTATGAGGTTAACAGTTACTACAGAGTCTACACTATATACCAAAATTTCATTCTGTTTTTTAAAAAAAACATGGTACCTGTCAGGCAAACAGTGAGACCAGGGATAACTAGAAGAGTCTCAAGCCCAAAGGGAAATGGCAGTATCAAAAGCTAGGGCTGGACACGGTGGCTCACACCTGTAATCCCAGCACTTTGGGAGGCCGAGGTGGGTGGATCACCTGCGGTCAGGAGTTCAAGACCAGCCTGACCAACATGGTGAAACCCCATCTCTACTAAAAATACAAAAATCAGCCAGGGTGGTGGCACACGCCTGTAGTCCCAGCTACTCGGGAGGCTGAGGCAGGAGAATTGGCTTGAACTGCAAGGCAGAGGTTGCAGTGAGCCGAGATTGCACCACTGCACTCCAGCCTGGGTGACAGAGCAAGACTCTGTCTCAAAAAAAAAAAAAAAAAAAAAAAAAAATTAATAGCCAGGCATAGTGGCAGGCACCTGTAATCCCAGCTACTCAGGAGACTGAGGCAGGAGAATCGTTTGAATCCAGGAGGCAGAGGCTGCAGTGAGCCGAGATCACACCATTGCATTCTAGCCTGGGTGACAGCGTGAGACTGTCTCCAAAAAATAACACACACACACACACAAAACCAGCACAGTGGCTCATGCCTGTAATCCCAGCATTTTGGGAGGCCAAGGCAGGTGGATCACAAGTCAGGAGTTTGAGACCAGCCTGACCAACATGGTGAAACCCCATCCATCTCTACTAAAAATACAAAAATTAGCCAGGCGTGGTGGTGTACGCCTGTAATACCAGCTACTCAGGAGGTTAAGGCAGGAGATTGCTTGAACCAGGAAGCGGAGGTTGCTGTAAGCCAAGATCACACCACTGCCCTCCAGCCTGGGAGACAGAACAAGATTCCATCTCAAAAAACACACAAAAACGAAACAAAACAAAACAAAAGCTAGAGCATGATGAATCAGAGGGAAATATTTACCCTGCCCTATCATTCTACTCATACAAAGAGTATAGAGTCTTACACCACTCTGGAAATTTTAAAAGCATAAATTTATAGGGAAATAACATGTATACCTGATTGTTAATTTAAGGCCCTAAATAAGCCAGTTTTCAACGGAGATATAATCATTTATTTCAGCTCATAAAAATAACCTAAGTTGAACCATAGTGGTGAATTCATTCTTGGGTGCTATGGGCCCTTCATTTATTTGAAACATCATAAAAGTACCATGTCACTAAAATAATCAGAAAGGATTTTGCCTTTTGGAAAAGTTCAGTTGATTTGCTGGTGACATAATGATCCTCTGGCAAACTGGTGGAAACTACCTTTAGGAAGCCAACGTTTTAATCATATTTCAAGGTATCAAACCCAAAAAAACACCCTGAAAAAGCAAAAATGACAACACACCATTATCTCAGTTAGTACATTGATCACTTAGAAAAAGCTATCAAGTATTTTATTATTTTTATTCTACATTATATACAGGTCATAAAAGGCCACAGCAGTTTTCAACATATAAACCCTTTAAAAGTAGAGGGCACTATGAAGGATAGACAAGTATCAAAATGAAGTCCAGTAATGAGGGCATATACTCAGTGCAGTATTTCTGAGGAATAATAACAAAGCAGATACCAAGTCATCCATACCTCACTTCCAAGTATTCTATAGGTTTTTATAAACCTCTTTGAGATTTGTTAACAGCCTAGGTGTGCCAAGTTGCCATTTATTTTAAAAAGTGAAACCAGAATGAAAGAATAATGAATCTAGAGAGTACCTTTCCTAATGCTTGTCATTTACAGCTCTTTAAGAAGAAAAGCCTCAATTCTTTACCACTTTCTACTTCCTCCTGCCATCAAAGATAGGAAAAAGAAAAATCAGGAAAAAAAGCTCAATATTCCAAATCTTCCTGTTTAGCTGGAGCTTTCCTTTTCTATAGGGGTATAGTTCAGGCCTTTTAAAACTTAGCTTCAAATTCCAAAACACCTAATATTGCACCCTATTTCAACAATAACTAAAAAAATTGGTATCTGGCCAGTCCTGGTGGCTTGTGCCTGTAATCCCAACGCTCTGGGAGGCAGAGGCGGGTGGATCACCTGAAGTCAGGAGTTTGAGACCAGCCTGGCCAACATGGTGAAACCCTATCTCTACTAAAATACAAAAATTTGCCAAGTGTGGTGGCAGGCACCTGTAATCCTAGCTACTTGGGAGGCTGAGGCACAAGAATTGCTTGAACCCGGGTGGCAGAGGTTACAGTGAGCCGAGATCATGCCACAGCACTCCAGCCTGGGCAACAGAGTGAGATTCCTTCTCAAAAAAAAAAAAAAAAACAAACCCAAAAAACTGGTTTCCACTCTGTGAAAATACAATCTTTAAACCTATAACTGGTATCAGCAGATCAATATAAAAAAATACAGTACCAAGCTACACTGGTATATTTCCATATTAAGAACTTCAAAATATACTTATCACTGAGACCATAGTCCTTGCATTAGTTTTCAGTCCACTATGAACAATTATCTGCTGCATGTAAACATGTCTAAATAACTATAGATAAAATACATCAATCATAAATTTCTGTAAAAGATAATAAAATATCTTCTTTAAAAAACAAAACAATAAGCTATTACTGCATTGTTTCCAATTTTATGAAAATGGAACAACCATATGGTTGTTGCCAGTCCTGAGTTCATTGTAATAAAAATGGCCCTAGTTCCTGGTTAAAGTCGGTAACCAATCCATTCTCTTCAATAAATGTCCTCTAGTGGTGTAGGCAAGAATTTGTTTTACGTGCTATTCTGTCCATTAATAAAATTATATACCAGAAACTGACCAGTGCCACAGTACTGTGTTGCAAACAGTTTTCCATCAGGAGTGGGATCTGAGAAAGCAATTTCTTCTTTACTCAAATATGAGCCATATATAAAGTTACTCCTATTAAAAAAAAAAAAAGCAGGGGGGAGGGAAGGGGAAAAGTGTGAAAGGTTAAAAAAATAGTCTTTCTAATCATTAAAATTAGAATAATCTATCAAATACAATTTGACTAAAGAAGCTTTTTAGGTACTGTTGTATGTGCTCAAAATTGAAAATAATTATTCATCTATAATAGTATCAATAATCTGAGGTTAAATTTTAATAAAAGCAACAGTGTAAAAACATTTATCCAACATCTTTTAATGATAAAAATATTCAACAACTAAGAGTAGAAACAGTTTTCTCAACCTGATCAAGGGCATAAGAATTAATGGTGAATGACTAAAAACTGTTCTTCAAAGTTCAGGAATAAGATAAGACTGCTCTCACCTCTTCTATTCAGTATTGTATTGGAGGTTCTAGTCATGAGGTGAAGAAAAATCACCCAGATTGGAAAGAAAGAAATAAAACTATCTGTCCATAGCCTGCTATCACGCTCGGCTAATTTTGCAGATGACAAGACCTTGTTTATAGAAAACCCTGAAAATTTCACAAAAACAAACATAAAATCTAATAAATGAGTCTGGCAAGGTTTATTATTCAAAAGTAAAGTATACTTTTATACACTTGTAATGAACAATCTAAAACTGAAATTTACAGGGAAAAATTCCATTTACAATAACATCAAAAAAAATTAAATACTTGCCAGGCGCAGTGGCTCACACCTGTAATCCCAGTATTTTGGGAGGCCAAGGCGAGAGGATTGCTTCAGCCCAAGAGTTCAAGGCCAGCCCAGGCAACACAGCAAGACTCTGACTGTACCAAATTTTTGCCAGGCAGATGCTTATGGTCTAAGCTACTCAAGAGGCTGAGGCAAGAGGATTTCCTGAGCCCAGGAAGTTGAGCCTGCAGTGAGCTGTGTTTGTACAACTGTACTCCAGCCTGGGTGACAGAGTGAGATGCTATCTCCACCAAAAACAACAACAACAACAACAACAACAACAGCAAACAAAAAAATAAGTTTAACAAAAGAAGTGTTAAGAATTGTACACTGAAAACTATTAAACAACGCTGTAAGATATTAAAGACCTAGGGCCAAATGTAATGGCTCACACCTATAATCCCAGCACTTTGGGAGGCCAAGGCAGGCAAAATGCTTGAGCCCAAGGAGTTCGAGGAGACCAGCCTGGGGAACATGGCAAAACCCCATCTTCACAAAACAGACAAAAAACCCCCAGAAAAATTGGCCAGGTGCAGTGGCTCATGCCTGTGCCTGTAATCCGAACACTTTGGGAGACCAAGGCGGGTGGATCACTTGACACCAAGAGTTCAAGACCAGCCTGGGCAACATGGCAAAACCCCTTCTCTACTAAAAGTACAAAAATTAGCCAGGTGTGGTGGCGCAAGCCTATAGTCCTAACTACTTGAGAGGCTGAGGCAGAATTGCTTGAACCCAGGAGATGGAGGTTGCAACAAGCTGAGATAGTGCCACTGCACTCCACTCCAGCCTGGGCAACAGAGCAGGAAAAAAAAAAATTAAATAAATAAAAGCGGACATGGAATTTGAATAGACATTTGATAAACGGCCAATAAGCACATGAAAAAAAAATGGTCAACATCTACTAGTTATTAGAAATACAAAGCAGAACGGTAATGAATTACACTTTACAACCACCAGGATGGCTAAAATACAGACAGACAATAACAAATTTTGGTGATGATGTGAAGAAATTAGAACTCTCACACATTTTAATGGGATTGTAAAATGGTGCAGCTACTGTGAAAAACAGTTTGACAATTCCTCAAAATGTTAAACACATACCTACCATACATATGGCCAAGCAATTCTACTCCTAAGTACACACCCGAGAGAAATAACAACATGCATCCACACAAATTTGTACATAAATGTTCATGGCAACACTATTTATAATAGCCAGTGAGTGGAAACAATCCAAATGCTCATCAACTAATGAATGGATAAATAAAAGGTGATTAACTACATAGAGTTATATGATTTGGCAGTTAAAAAAAGAATGAAGCACACTAATACATGCTACAATACAGATGATACTTGAAAACATTCTTAAGTGAAATAAACTAGTTGCAAAAACTCATATGTTGTGGGATTTCATTTACATGAAATGCTCAGAATAAGCAAATCCACTGAGGCAGAAATGAGATTGGTGGTTGCCAGGGGCTGAGGATAGGGAGAAACAAGGAGTCTCCGCTAATGAAGATGGAGTTTTTTGGGGAAATAATAAAACTGTCCTGAAACCAGACAGTGATGACTAGTGTACAACCTTCTGAATATATTAACACCCACTGAACTACAAACTTTAAAAAGATGAATTTTATCATATATAATTATATATCAATAATGGTTTTATTTTTAAAAAAATTCTTGGCTGGGCATGGTGGCTCATGCCTGTAATCCCAGCAACAGTTTGAGAGGCAGAGGTGGGCGGATCCCTTGACATCAGGAGTTCCAGACCAGCCTGGCCAACATGGTGAAACCCCATCTCTACTAAAAATACAAAAATTAGCTGGTATGGTGGTGGGTGCCTGTAATTCCAGCTGCCTGGGAGGCTGAGGCTAGAGAATCACTTGAACCTGGGAGGCAGAGGTTGCAGTGAGCCGAGATTGTGCCATTGCACTCCAGCCTGGGCGACAGAGCAAGACTCCTTCTCTAAATAAATAAACAAAAACCAGCTGAGTGTGGTAGCATGCGCCTGTAATCCCAGCTACTTGGGAGGCTGAGACAGGAGAAATGCTTGAAGCTGGGAAGTGGAGGCTGAAGTGAGCCGAGATCACACCACTACACTCCAGCCTGGGTGAGAGTAAGACTGTCTCCAACAACAATAAATAAATAAAAAATAATTTTAAACATTTAGCCAGGATATAGCCTACTACATAATCTAATACTATAATCTTAACAAGGAGTGCTGGTCACTAGTAACAGAAGACCTGTACAAGAAGAAATAACAAATGAAAAATGTAAAAACTCTTTGTGTTTTAACAGGAAGCTTATGGTGACAATTTTACTACAACATGGAACATAAAACTACTATACCAGTTTGCTTGTGTTTTTTTTTTTAATATAAACTAGAACCATCTTATGATTGTCACAAGATTTAAAGGAGGGGCAATACCCTCCTTTAGAATCCATTTGTTTTCAGGCTTAGTTCCAAAGAGGTAAAAACGTACTACCCCTTGTCATGAAAAGGGTAGACAGATGTGAGCCCTTCTGGATCATTACTTATTAATAAAAGAGGCTGGGCGTGGTGGCTCATGCCTGTAATCCGAGCATTTTGGGAGGCTGAGGTGGGCAGATTGCCTGAGGTTAGGAGTTCGAGACTAGCCTGGGCAACACAGTGAAACCCCATCTCTACTAAAATACAAAAAATTAGCTGGGTGTGGCTGTGTGTGCCTGTAGTCCCAGCTACTCGGGAGGCTGAGGCAGGAGAATTTCAAGAACCTGGGGGGCGGAAGTTACAGAGAGCCAAGATTGCACCACTGCACTCCAGCCTGGGCGACAGAGCAAGACTCCATCTCAAAAAATAAAATAAAATAAAATAAAATAACAGATATACATTAAGACTGTAAGATTCTTAGGGTATTAGATTTCACTTGTAACAATAATGTATTATTTTGTAAGCTATATCCACAAGTAACAGTAGACAATGATTCTGTGAATAAACAAAAACAACAGTTAGCCATGGTGGTGGACACCTGTAATCCCAGCTACTGGGAGGTTGAGGCTGGAGAACTGCTTGAACCTGGGAGGTGGAGGTTGCAGTTAGCAGAGATCACACCACTGCATTCCAGCCCCGGCAACAGAACGAGACAACATCTCAAAAAAAAAAAAAACTGGCTGACCTAAAAACCTCTTTTGAATGATTAATTTTAACCTCCTTCATTAATCTTTTATCAGAGGTACTTTATAGGACAAAAAACAAAACAATTTTTCTGAGTCTCCCTTTAATATCTTTCTAGTAAGAGATTCAATAGTTTACAAATAATATTCTTGAATTAAGATAAATTTCTCTAAAAGCTGAATTCCCAAGAAACTTTTCACATTTCTTTGCTTATGTTTAAAATTCTTCAACATGAAGCACAACTTGAAATAAGTAGGTTATTTTGGCCTAATATTATAGTTACAAATAAGCAAGTTGAAACGGCTTAAAATTAATAGTATTTAACCTACAGTGCTTTCTTCCTCCTCACATTAAATTCACATAAAAAGTATTTACAGATCCAATACACTAATAATCTCAGTCAAAATAATTAAATCAAATAAAGGTTATACACATGTTAATTAAATGCCAATCTATACTAAAAGTCTGCTTAAGTCCTATACTAAAAATGATTTGAAGGATTACATTCAAGTTACCTTAGGCATTCAATCATGCGAGAAGCAATTTTCTTCCGACGCATCATGCTGAATACCCATATTCGACTGATCCCACAGATTGCAGGCTCTGGTAATGTTGAGCAGCACCACGCTTTTTGCCTTTCAAATCTGACTTTCTCTTCTTCTGACCTGATAACTGGAAGTTTCTCTTCTATAACTCTGTAGCCCTACAGGTGTCAAAAATGAGGGGAAAATTTTTGAGTGAGATTATTAATTAGCAACTGTCTGATACTGATCTTACTGAGGTTATGACATTTGGCTTAACCAACTATTTGGCCACTTATGCTTTCACTGTCATTTTTAGTAAACAGACCACCTGAATCTGCATTCTATTCCAGTTCCCTTACTAGTTGTATGACCATGAAAGTATGTCACAATTTCTCTAATCTTTGGGTTCCTCACTGGCGATATCCCTCATCGCTCATTTTGAGAGATTAAACCACGTAATACATACAAAGTCCCTTCCCATCATGAGGAGCCCCACAATAGGAAGTCAACATTAGTTCTCTCCACTTCCTGCACTCCAAGAACCAGTAGAAGTACATGTTAAGAACAGAGCAATAATAATAACTGTTTCTGTGATTGCTGTCACAGTTCTAGGGTTCACAGTTGTACAAGAATTGAGAATAGTAATAGCAGAGCGATTAATAATTTAGAAAGCCTTTCATCACAATGCCATCCTTTTTTTTTTTTTTTTTGAGACAGAGTCTCGCTCTGTCACTAGGTGCCAGGCTGGAGTGCAGTGGCGCAATCTTGGCTCACTGCAACCTCCGCCTCTCAGGTTGAAGCAATTCTCCTGCCTCAGCCTCCCGAGTAGCTGGGACTACAGGCACGTGCTACCACACCCAGCTAATTTTTATATTTTTTTAGCAGAGACAGGGTTTTCACCATGTTGGCCAGGATGGTCTCGATCTCTTGACCTCGTGATCTGCCCACCTTGGCCTCCCAAAGCGCTGGGATTACAGGTGTGAGCCACCGCACCTGGCCTGCCATCTCTCTTTTTTTTTTTTTTAAAGTCCCTTAAGGTCTGAAACCTTGGCTGAAAGGGTCGTAGACATGGCAGCCATCAAGACGAGAAAACTGACAACCATGTCTGCAGGTTTGATATATGCATCTGTAGGTATACATGCAGCCAAAGAAGAATCCAAAAAGCAGCTAGTGAAAACAGAGCAGCTCCCCATCTACACTGCACCACCGCTCCAGTCTAAATATGTTGAAGAGCAGCTTGGTCATTAACAAATGGGCTTTGCTTCCATCTCCACTGCAACTGGTCATTATATTGGCTGGTGCAAGGGTATTTATGTCTTTGTGAAAAATTGGATAATGGATACAGTACAATTTGGAAAGGATGCTTATGTCTATCTGAAGAATTCTCAAGATTTTCTTCCAAAAATGGGAGTTATTACAGTTTCAGGATTGGTGGGCTTGGTTTTAACTTTAAGAAAATTACTTATCACGTTCCTAAGCCCCGCCTCCGGGACAATGGCGCACTTAAAAAAGAAAAAGAAAGAAAGAAAAGAAAATTACTTATCTTCTGGGACTGGCCACTTCAGGAGCAACTGTTTGCTACCCAGTTCAGTCAGTAATAACTGCTAAGGTAACAAGGAAAAAGGTATATGCTACAAGCCAGCAAATTTTTGGAGCAGCTAAATCATTGTAGACAAAAAGTAGCAAAATAGAGCCACTTCCTAAACCTAAAGAAAAAACTAAGCTAGGAGGCTCTGCCGAAATAGAAGTACCTACAAAAACAATTCACATCTTGAAACACTAAGTGCCCTTGCCAACAGAATTCAGCTCTGAAGCAAAGACCAAATTAGAATCCACCTCAGGTGGTTTATGCCTGATCCTAAGCTCATGGATCATAGGTAGTCTCACCCAGAAAATACAGGTATGTACAGCACTAGAAGCTGAAGTAGACTGCATAGAGAGACTACATAGAAAATTAAAAGATGTGTGAATTTGCAAATAATGATGAAAAAAATCATGTAATGGGTAACTGATACATAGAGTATTACTTAAACCAAGTTTTCCCTTACATCTCCAAATGTGCAGTTTGATAAATTACATAAGTGGTTAACACACAAACTGTTAATGCAATGCAAACAACAGTAAATGATCAGGAGACTAGAGATATTAGCTTGCATTTGATGATCTTTAAGGGCATTTATTAAAAAATAAAATAAAATGAAGACATAAACTCCAGTGAGACTAAAATCTGAAAATGCATATACATATGTATGTATAAATAAATACATATTTATACGTATAAACATATGTCTGCTCTAGCGTTCCCGAATTAATGTCAGTTAAATCATAATGGTGTGTGTGAAAGATTTGTTTCCCTCTGTTTTTTTTTTTTCTCCCATTTCCTAGAGCTGGAATAAAACATCCATGGCTTATGGGGGCGGGGGGTGGGGGTAGGGGGGCAGAAAAAGTATCTTAAAAAACATACATCTCTTTTATGATAGTTGTCTTTATGGGACAAGAAAAGAAAAAATATCACTGCAAGTCTAGCTGCCAAAAAAGAACACAACTAGTCTTTTTTTTTTTTCCCCTCAAGACAGGGACCCTTCTGTTGCCCAGGCTGGAGTATAGTGCAATCTCGGCTCACTGCAACCTCTGCCTCCTGGGTTCAAGAGATTCTCCTGCCTTATCCTCCAGAGTAGCTGTGATTACAGGCATGTGCCACCATGCCTGGCTAATTTTTATATTTTTAGTAAAGACGTGGTTTCACCATGTTGACCAGGCTGGTCTTGAACTCCTGGATTATAGGTGTGAGCCACCATGCCCAGCCATGACTAGCCTTCTGATGGGACAAGGTATAAAACTTAAAAGCAAACAGACAACACAGTTAAGAGTTAGCAAAAACAACCCTAACAAACATTAAATTCTTATCCTTCTAGTCTAAACACTGCTATAAGTCATTTATGGAACTAGGTGGAATGGAATAGAAAGTTAAAAACACAATAGTATGCACTATGTAAAATTAACTCAATTTCAGTATGGCAAACTTCTATGAATTAGTCAATTTACATCAGATTAATATCCCCAAACTACCCTATCAGTTACTTATTTAAATCAATTTTGTTATTATAGCAAGGTTCATAAGAACTATATAATTTCAGGCTGAATATTTATTTAGTCATTTATTACTTTTTTTTTTAATGGACAGAGTCTCACTGGAGTGCACTGGCATGATCTCAGCTCACTGCAACCTCTGCCTCCCGGGTTCAAGCGATTCTCCTGCCTTAGCCTCCAGAGTAGCTGGGATTACAGGCATGCACCACCATGCCAGGCTAATTTTCTATTTTTTGTAAAGATGGGGTTTCTCCATGTTGGTCAGGCTGGTCTCGAACTCCCAACCTCAGGCGATCTGCCAGCCTTGGCCGCCCAAAGTGCTGGGATTATAGGCATGAGCCACCCCATCCAACCTATTAGAAAATTTTATGACGATGCATACATTTGCACAAGCAGCTATTAATCCACTTAACGCCTAGCATTCCATTATTGAAATACTAAGCATGTGCAAGTTATTTATATCCTACTGCTCAAGGTCATTGCTGAGGTCTAATTTTTCACTCATGCAAAAAGTCAAAAAATTGTTGCAACCTTTGGCATAAATGAGTTAATATGCTAAAAGACACCATCTGAACAGTAGTCACACACAATGTATACTGAGTTCATGAGCAAGAATTCAGCTTAAAAAAAGACAGAATTCAGGTCTGCCTCAAAGTGAGCATTGTTAGGGAGTCCAGAAGTTTCTGTTCTCTTAGAATGGTCTCAGTTTCTACTAACACTCATAATGTAAACACATATGATTCCATTGTTTGCTTTTTGTACAAATTGGCTCCTAAACACAAAACTACTACTCATTTAGAGTTCAAAAAAAGAAGTTGTAACCTATTCCAAATGTGGGCCTTTTTTTCCTTTTCTTTTTTTTGAGACAGAATCTTGCTCTGTTGTCCAGGCTAGAGTACAGTGGCGCGATCTCAGTTCACTACCATCTCTACCTCCCCGGTTCAAGTATTTCTCCTGCCTCAGCCTCCCAAGTAGCTGGGATTATAGGTACATATCACCACACCCAGCTAATTTTTGTATTTTTAGTAGAGACGGGGTTTCACCATGTTGGCCAGGCTGGTCTTGAACTCCTGACCTCGTGATCTGCCTGCCTCGGCCTTCCAAAGTGTTGGGATTACAGGTGTGAGCCACCATACCTGGTGGTGTGGGCTTTTTCTTTTTTTTTCTTTTTTCGAGATAG
Source organism: Cheracebus regulus (assembly GCA_963574635.1). Classification (NCBI taxonomy): domain Eukaryota; kingdom Metazoa; phylum Chordata; class Mammalia; order Primates; family Pitheciidae; genus Cheracebus; species Cheracebus regulus. The sequence goes on along the minus strand of CAUYQU010098038.1, from coordinate 39,348 downwards.
AGTCTCACTCTGTCACCCAGGCTGGAGTGCAGTGGCACAATCTCAGCTCACTACAACCTCCGCCTCCCAGGTTCAAGCAACTCTCCTGCATCAGCCTCCCAAGTAGCTGTGACTACAGGCACATGCCACCACACCCGGCTCATTTTTGGTATTTTTAATAGAGACAGGGTTTCACCGTGTTAGCCAAGATGATCTCCATCTCCTGACCTTGTGATCCACCTGCCTCCGCCTCCCAAAGTGCTGGGATTACAGGCGTGGTGGTCCAGTGTGGGCCTTTTATAAAGGCACAGGTAGTAAATATTTTAGGCACCACAATCCACCTGGTGTCTGTTGCAACTATTCAATTCTGCCTTTGTGGTACAAAAGTAGCCATAAATATGTGAGCCAAATGAGTAGGGTAGGTTGCAATAAAATTTTATTTATAAAAACAATCTGGATTTTGCCCACTCTAGTTCACCTAGCCTTGACTTACTCCAGTGCTAGAGGGACTACTTGAGAAAAACATTACATTAGTATCCAACATGGAAACTTCCTAACTAAACTTTGATAGTATTCTGATCCTTTTTTTTTTTTTTTTTTTTGAGACGAAGTCCCCCTGTGTTGCCCAGGCTGGAGTGCAATGGCGCAATCTCAGCTCACTACAACCTCCACCTCCCAGGTTCAAGCGATTCTCCTGCTTGAGCCTTCTGAGTAGCTGGGATTACAGGTGGCATCACCATGCCCAGCTAACTTTTGTATTTTTAGTAGAGACGAGGTTTCTTCATGTTGGCCAGGCTTGTCTCAAACTCCTGACCTCATGATCTGCCCACCTCAGCCCCCTAAAGTGCTGGGATTACAGTACGTGTAAGCCACTATGCCCGGCCTGATGGTATTCTGATTCTATAGAATTTTTAGAATTCTTGAGAAACTAATTCCCATGCATAACCATTATTCCACTATGGCAAAGACTCACACACGGGAATTCTTGCATTAAAACTCTTCCTTAAGGCCAGATGCAGTGGCTCATACCTATAATCCCAGCACTTTGGGAGGTCGAGGTGGGCAGATCACCCGAGGTCAGGGATTCAAGACAAGCCTGGCCAACATGATGAAACCCCATCTCTACTAAAAATGCAAAATTAGCCAGGCATGGTGGCATATGCCTGTAATCCCAGCTACTTGGGAGGTTAAGGCAGGAGAATCACTTGAACCTGGTTGCAGTGAGCCGAGATCACGCCATTGCACTCCAGTCTGGGCAACAAGAGCAAAACTCCGTCTCAAAAAAAAAAAAACACTCTTCCTTGCATAAAATGGAGACAAATTTATCAGGATTATGTTATTCGAGATTACACTGTAAACTCATTAAACAACAAATTACTTAAGAACACTCTTTAAAAATCACTTACCCATTGGATATGTTCCGCAATTAGGCAGCCAACTACTTTTTTGTCATTAGAAATGAAGAGAAGTGTTTTAGTTCTGGAATAGCACATTAGTGGAGCCTGTTGAAAACCTAAATCATTGTCAACCATCTCTCTAATCTCGTCAACCTGCCAAATAAAGAACAATGATTTTTAAATGAAAATATTATATACATGTAAAAACATACTGTTCACTAGGTTGACCTTATTCCAAGCAGGGCATCCTCTCAAGAGTTCTTTTGGGCTGGGGATGGTGGCTCACACCTGTAATCTTAATACTTTGGGAGGCCAAGGTGGGTGGATTGCCTGAGCTCAGGAGTTCACAATCAGCCTGGGCAACATGGTGAAACCTCGTCTCTACTAAAACACAAAAAAATTAGCCAAGCGTGGTGGCATGCACCTGTAATCCCAGCTTCTCAGGAGGCTTAGACAGCAGAATCACTTGAACCCAGAAGGCAGAGGTTGCAGTGAGCCGAGATTACTTAAGATTATGGTAAGCCACCCATACCCATGCATTCCAGCCTGGGCGACAGAGCGAGACTCCATCTCAAAGAAGAAAAAACAAAGTTCTTTTGAATGACTGTACTGATCAATAACTGTTTTTTAAATCCCTATGGAACAGTTTGCAAAATGAAGGAAGAACTGGAGGTTGATGCCAAACCCAACAATCTAGAAAACAAGAGGGATGAGGTGAGAGCTCCTACAATAGATTATTATAGGAACAATAAGTCTTCCAATTAGAAGCATCTAATTTGTGAATTGGAGAGAACTTCACTGGAATCTTAGCCAGGCAAGCCACTTTTCTTCCCAACCATTAATGAGTACTCTCATCAGTAAAATGGAAGTGAGCATAGAGAAAAGAAACTCATGTTTACTTCCTATCAACCATTTATAGGCCAGACATTATTCAAAGCACTTTATAAATATCATTTCATTTAAATCCAGATTTCTTGAAGGTTTATGGTTCCTCACTTTACATATGGAAGAAATAAAACTCAAAGGTTAAACAACTTTCCCATGTCAGTTATTAGACATGTAGAAAATCAAGGAGTAGAGATGTGAACCCAAAATGTTACTATGTCATCAAACCATTCTTCTTGCAGTTTAGCTCCTAACTGACCAAAGTCAAACATGATAAGCTCAAACTGTCTGCAGGCAATCAAAAGACCTCTGTAGGTACTCAAGTATTAGTCTCCTACCCAGTTAAAAGACATTGGAAACAAAAGTCAGAGAGCAGTGGCTGACACCTATAATCCCAGCACTTTGGGAGGCTGAGGCTAGAGGAGTTCAAGGCCAGCATGGACAACACAGCAAAACCCATCTTTACAAAATTCTTTTATCAGCCAGATGTGGTGGCACTGGCCATTAGCCCCAGCTACTCAGGAGGCTGAGGCAGGAGGGTCACTTGGGCTCAAGAGTTTGAGGTTACAGTGCACTATAATCTCACCACTGCTCTCGAGCCTCGGTGACAGAGTGGGATTCTCTTTAAAAACGACAACAACAACAACAACAACAAAATAGAGTCCAACAGCATTCATTTATGTTATTAAGTTTAAAATACAAATAATCCTTCAGAAGGTTAAACATTCATACCTCTGGCACGCAGAATAACATTCAGCAAATTCCTTACTCAGTGATGAAAACTCAAGTCCTCCTAATCCTGAGAGAGCATCCTACAACTCCTGATTCATTTCCTAAAGACAAGTGATTCACAATTCTCTAGATTTTATTTTTTAACCTATTACGGGTTACTAAGATTTTGTTCTGATAAACTAAAATGAGGAAATGAGCATTTACTGAGGGTTCTTAGTAAGAAAAGTCTGGCTGCTACATATGGCAGTATAACAAAAGTTTCCACTGTGCATTTCCAAATGTGAATAGCTGGAATTCCAAAAATTCCATAATTTAATTTTTATTTAAGTTGACCCTTGAACAACAAAAGTTTGAACTGTGTGGTCCACTTAAATGTGGGGATTTTTTCAATAAATATATTGGAAAAATTTTTGGAGAATTGTGACAACATGAAAAAACTAGCGGATGAACTATGTAGCCCAGAAATATCAAAAAAAAAAAAAAAAATCAAGAAAAGGTTTGGTATGTCATGAACTCATAGACTATATGTAGATACTAGTTTAAGTATGGGTTTGATCAGTTATTTATGTTATCAATAAGGTGACCAGTCAACAGTAGGGTATTAGTAGTTAAGTTTTGGGGGAATCAAAAGTTGTATGTGGGCTGGGCAGGGTTGCTCATGCCTATAATCCCAGTACTGTGGGAGGCTGAGGCAGGAGGATCCCTTGAGGCCAGGAGTTCAAGATCAGCCTGGGGAACATTGTGAGACCCTGTCTCTTAAAAAAAAAAAAAAAGTTATAGTTGGATTTTTAACTCCATGAGAAGCCGGCACCCATAACCACTACCTTGTTCATAGGTCAACTTGTGGAATCACTGATTCAACATTAATTCAACAAGAATTTATTGTGCAAGAATCAATGTTTCAAATACAAGACAGGCTGGGTATGCTTACACGTCACTGTAAATACTACTGTCTATTCTGTTAGGCAGTGGTAATATGAAAGCTTACTTGGGTATCTAAGATTGTCCATCCAGATAAACAGAATAAAGTTAAGAACCACAAGATAAACTTACATATTTTAAATAGACTACTAGCTAAATTTTCAAACAATAGGTACAAAGTATTTTCCTTCAACCATCTTTTCAGGTGAAGTATTCTTAAGTTTAAAAAAGTCCAATTGTTAACATAAATAACGTATAATAAATAAACTGCTTTCCTTGTGTTTCCACATATTTTGGACACACTCTAGTGTAATTATTAAAGTTTTTCAAATAAGCAATTGAACCCATTGCTTACATTATGAGGTATTTCTTCTGAAAAAGCATCCAGAGGTTGAAGAAAAACATACTGAGTAGTATACTATTTGAAAGTGTAATGAACATATTTAACTTATTTAAAAATAAGTTTATCTTGTGGGTCCTGATTTTTAAAATAACTTAGGTAATAAAATGGTTCCAGGCTTCATTATCTCTCTGGTTCATTTCTCAACACAATAAACTCTGAATACTTGAAGTATGGAACTCTAAGTTAGACTAACAACTGCCTCACACTAGATAAGATAAACTTCTAAGTTTTCTGCATTATATTTATAAACTGGAATATATCCTTATCTCTTAAAAATATTATAAGATTAATTCATGTTTAATTTCAGGTTTACTATGATCTACTTAGCAATCTTCTTCTGCAATAAGCTTTTATTTAGAAATTTTCCCTTAGAATTAAACTTGACATTTTATTAATTTTCTGAATTATATAATTCAGCTTTTATTTCTGATTGTGAAATCATTTACTTGGCATTATTAACAGAAGATAAGCATGTCTATTTTAGCACTAAAATTATTAATTACTAATAATACAGGAGAATTTAGTAATAATACTGGACAGTAATAAATTCATTTAGAGTTCATATATTAGACACACTATGAAGTTTAACAGGTTATATTCTTTAAATGCTAATTTCTTGTTTTCAGCATAGGTGTTTAAATATACTATGCCGGCAATCTGTTATCCTCTTAAAATTAATTGCAAAATGTATTATCCACTCTATATGAAGTTTCACTGGAAATTTACCTTTTTCAGGGCATACTTTGGGTCTTCAGGAAGAACCATAATTATCCTGCCATCAGGGTATTCAGCCAGAATTCTTTCTTTCTTCCAGCCCTAGATATATATATATATATATATACACACACATATATATGTATTTTAAAGAATGAATTTTATTCATCATATCCATGTACAAGAGAAAAAGTACATCAATTTGTCTAAAAATTGCAAACGTGAAACATATATGATCATTAATGCTTAATAAAGCATGATAAATCAGCTATTTTGTTAAGCATACACTAGGTACAAGGCAAGCTAATTTCTCTCTACTATTCATTCAGAGATATATCTAATACCACATGAGTATTTCTAATTTATCATTTCCCATTTTAAATTAATTTTGAAAGCCACACACCAAAAGCAAGCCCATAAAGTCACTAATTCCCAGAAACAATAACTCTCCCAAATTCTTGATAAAAGATTTAAACTCTCATATTTCATTGGAACATGGTTACCTCCACAAACAAACACTCAAAGTTTTATGTCTGGCATGCCAAAGACCTCCAGGAGGTTTTAAATGAACTGATTTGCATGCAGTAGCCCAGTATGAAAGGAATAGTTTTATGCTTATTGATCACAACTACCAAAGCCACAAGAAGGAGACTATAAAAAAATATAACTACCTTCTAAGAATCTAATAGGGAAGGAGAGGCTACGTTGTGTGTATCTGAAGTTAAACATACTCAAAAAAAGAGAGGTAATAAACTCTTCTTCAGATCCACACTCGTGGTGATTAATGAGCAGAACCTGCATGAAAAAAACAAAACAAAACAAAAGCCACTTAAATCTATTAAGATGGGACTGAACCAGAGGTTAAAACTAGGAGCTTTGAAGTTCAAAATAAGTACAGAAGGAATGAGCTTAACTAGTTGTTCCAGTTGTCTTAACCCAACCAACTTTACATAAAAAGGCCTTTCCAGAAGCAATTTACACTTCCAGTAAAGAAAACCACCATACTTTTTCTGATGTTTCTTCTAAGAACAGAAAAGCTCAATGAAACCAAGAAAATGGCAACCAGATTTTTTAAAAAATATACTATGGCAAGTATGAAAGCCAATTGGTTTTCTTAAACAATCAAGAATTTTTTGGAGTGGGGAGGGTAGCAAGATCATAGTTGGGGACAAAAATTTTAGTTAATAAGCTTGGGATATATAACAATTTAAATATTTAAAATCCAAAATCTGTTTACAAAATAGAGTACCCAATAGAAAAGTTAAATTCAGATGAGTAAAATTATGATTATTAAAATGTTTTTAAGATTTGAAAAGGAGCAGAAACAATAATCACAGAAGTCCTTTTTTCATATAAGAAACTAAATCTGTAGTTTTTCAATGTAAGTAAGGTTTTAAAAAAGAAACTAAATCTGAATCATATACAGATCTGAATATAAGTAAACAATTTTTAGAAGACTTACAAGGTATCACCTCTTCAAAAATAAATTTCTATTAGTAATGTTACTTTTGGAAAATGCTTTTAAATTTATGAACCTATTTTTAATAAAATGAAAATAGAGATTTTCACTTTAAATATCAAAAAAAACCCTAGAAATTTAAGTAACTTCAAGTTATAAGAAAACCATTCTTCCTGAACTGAATGATCTAAAGACAGTTCCATAAACTATATTCCTATTAAATGCCTCTAAAACCAGTAACACTGGTTTCATGTCATATTGCATTATACATATTAGACAAATTATTTTTGCTTTACTAATTTTTTAAGTATGAAACTTTCTCTTGAAACAATTCAGACTAGCTTGTTAATGCTGAAATTTTTATCATAATTGAATCTCATATAATTTTGTGTTTTAAATAGTATTGTTTTTTCATGTATTAAATAAAAGGCCTTTAAATCTAAGCAGCAAAGACTGCAGAGGAAGACTTAGTATTGCTTAGGTTTCTAATGTTCATGAAAACACCAAGTTTTATTAATTTACTTATTTGAGACAAAGTCTCACTCTGTCACCCAGGTAGAGTGCAGTGGCAAGATCACACCTCACAGCAGCTTTGAACTCCTGGACTCAAGCAATTCTCTTGCCTCAGCCTCCTAAGTAGCTGGTACTACAGGTGTGCACCACCATGCCAAGCTAAGAAAGCACATTTTAGTGAAAACTTTTAAGTAATTCTAGAATAAAAGTTCAGGGTTTAGATCCTTGTTCTTGGTAGTTATTAGATGCATGGTCTTAGGCAAATTACTGGAACTCTGATTTTGTTTCCTGATCTAGCAATCTAAAAAATGGCTATCATCACCTCCATCACTTGGTAGGTAAGAGGGTGCTTTATTTAAGATAAGTGCTCAAAGAGTAGCCACTCAGTAACTCTTAGTAACTTCCATTCTCCCTTCTTACTAGAATCAAACTAAGATCAATGTACTAATCTACAAAATAGCCAATCAGTAAATGTTCCCAAGGTTAAATATAGCAATCAATTCAAACCATAGACAAAGAAAAGATGAAAGAACCAAGTTAGTTAATATTTGTTCAAATAACATACTCAAGACATATCTAGGCCTCAACTACACTTAACTCTTTGCTAGTCTCAATAACCACATGACCCTCCTTACTTCAGAGAAATTTAGAGACGATAAAGTCCATCCAAAGCTTAAAATTAAGGCAGAGGAGGAGCAGGGTTTAGGAAAGAGTGCATGCAATTTAGAAGAATAACCAAATAGCCACAACGTTTTTGCAAAGATATAAATTCCAATGCAGTGCACTTACACTTCTCACCTTTAGCTCTAACATGTTTCAGCACTAATACGCTACACATTACCCTCTGCTAGCAAGTAGTATTTTCCAAAACCCATTTTTTCTTACTTCATCCATTTGGCTACTTCATGAAAAGCAGAAAAATTCATATTCCTAATTTGTATTTGTAATAGCAAGAAATTATTGTTCTTTTCTCCTTGCTATTGTAGTTACTCTAAACTGTACAGTCTAAAGAACTGAAGGCATTTTTCCTCTTTTCCAATCAAAAAAAGGATTACAACTGGAAACAAAATACGCTGAGTGGTAGATACACGGATGTATACAGCAGTCAAAATTCAAACACTTAAGATCTGTAGATTTAATTGTATAAATAATACCCCAATTTTAAAAGTTCATATTAATCACAATTTCGTAAAAGGTTGAATGGTAATACACATTTGAAGAAACATTTGAAAAAATAAAACCAACAACCAGCTTTTCAAAAAATAAACAAATATTACAAGGAAAAAAAAGAGACTGAGGGAGAACCCTGACATTAAAAGCTACTAAAGGGCCATACCATCCAACGTAATATATAAACTCTAATTCAAACAAATAAACAACATAGGAAATCATGAACTATTTGGGATGCTTTCAACTCTGATGGAAAACTTGATTTCAAGAATTCATTCATTTCTTGAAGGTGTAGTTATATTTTTTAAAGCTCTTTTATATTTTAAAAAAGGAGTAATCTTCATCTTTAAGAAATACATATTTAGAGGCCACGTGCAGTGGCTCACGCCTATAATCCTAGCACTTTGGGAAGCCAAGGTGGGTGGATCACCTGAGGTCAGGAGTTCAAGACCAGCCTGTCTAACATGGTGAAACCCCATCTTTACTAAAAATACAAACAAACAAACAAAATTAGCCAAGCATGGTGGCATGCGTCTGTAATCCTGGCTACTCGGGAGGCTGAGGCAGAAGAATCGCTTGAACCCAGGAGGTGGAGGTTGCAGTGAGCCGAGATCGCACCACTGCACTCCAGCTTGGGCAACAAGAGCAAAACTCCATTTCAAGAAAACAAAAAAGAAACAAAGAAATACATATTTAGAAATATCGACTAAAATAACATGATGCCTGAGTTTACTTCAAAATAATTGGGAAGGTTAGATGAAGATAATTACCCATGAATGGATAATTGTTGAAGGTGGGTGACAGGTGGGGTTCATTACTATGTGTGTGTTTGTGTGTGTACTGTATTAAACTTATTTTGGAAAATCCAAATTGCCTATTGTCAAAACTGTACCAGTGGCCCAAGGTTTGTTCAAGTATCCTTTTTTTTTTTTGGCGGGGGTCGGGGGGGTTGGACAGAGGTCCACTCTGTCACCCAGGCTGGAGTGCAATGGCATGATCTCGGCTTACCGCAACCTCTGCCTCCCAGGTTCAAGTGATTCTCCTGCCTCAGCCTCCTGAGTAGCTGGGATTACAGGTGTGTGCCACCCTGCCCAGCTACTTTTTATATTTTTAGTGGAGACGTGGTTTCTCCATGTTGGTCAGGCTGGTCTCAAACTCCTGACCTCATGATCCGCCCGCCTTGGCCTCCCAAAGTGCTAGGATTACACACATGAGCCACCACACCTGGCTGTATCATTTATTTAGAAGTAAAAAATAAATTCAAAATTAATCTAGTCAGCATTGCAGCTAGAACCGAGGTACAGTAAAGTAGTAACTAACAGGAGCAGCTAGACCTGAAGTGTGGTAAAGTAGTGACTGTAATAGGAACACAAAGAAGCTTTGGAGGTGCCAGTAATGTTGCTACTCCTTATATGGGTGTGTTCGCTTTGTGAAAATACACAATTATTAAGCTATGTACTCACTGTACTTTCTTTTCATTTTTGTTTTTGTTGTCATTGTTGTTGAGATGGGGTCTGGCTGAGTTGCCAATGCTGGTCTCAAAGTCTTAGGCTCAAGCCATCCTCCCATCTTAGTCTCCTTAAGCATCAGGATTATAGGTGTGAGCCACCATGCCTAGGCCTGTGTACTTTCTTTACATGTTATAAGTCAATAAAAACTTTACTTAAAAATAATTACTGGCCAGGCACAGTGGCTCATGCCTGTAATCCCAGCACTTTGGGAGGCCAAGGTGGGAAGATCACCTGCGGTCAAGAGTTCGAGACCAGCCTGATCAACATGGCAAAATCCCATCTCTACTAAAAATACAAAAATTAGTTAGGCGTGGTAGCGGGTGCCTGTAATCCCAGCTACTCAGGAGGCTGAGGCAGGAGAATCCCCTGAACCCAGGTGGCAAAGGTTATAGTGAGCCGAGATCATGCCACTGCACTCTAGCCCAGGTGATAGAGAAAGATATCATCTCAAAAAAAATACTATAAGAATGTGAAAAATAGACATTTCAATAGCGATTTAAAAAGTTAAGCTGAGGCTGGGCACGATGGCTTACGCCTGTAATTCCCATACTTTAGGAGGCCAATGTGGGTGGATCACCTGAGGTCAGGAGTTTGAGACCAGCCTGGCCAACATGGAAAATCCCCATCTCCACTAAAAATACAAAAATTAGCTGGGCATGGTGGCGCATGCCTGTAATCCCAGCTACCAGCAGGGCTGAGGCGGGAGGATTGCTTGAACTCGGGAGGCAGAGGTTGCAGTGAACCGAGATCGCTCCACTGCACTCCAGCCTGGGCAACAAAGCGAGACTCTGTCTTAGAAAAAAAAAAAGAAAAGGAGTTAAGTTGAAATAAATGCCACTGCACTCCAGCCTGGGCAACAGAGCAAGACTCCATATCAAAAAAAAAAAAAAAAACAAGTTAAGTTGATATATATATATATTATTTTCCCCCAAGACAGAGTCTCCCTCTGTCACCCAGGCTGGAGTGCAATGGTTCTCGGCTCACTGCAACCTCCGCCTCCTGGGTTCAAGTGATTCTCCTGCCTCAGCCTCCCAAGTAGCTAGGATTACATGTGCCCACCACCATGCCCAGCTAATTTTTTGTATTTTTAGTAGAGACAGGGTTTCACCATGTTGGCCAGGCTGGTCTCGAACTCCAGACCTTGTGATCCACCTGCCTAGGCTTCCCAAAGTGCTGGGATTACAGGAGTGAGCCACCACGCCCAGCCGAAAAAGATTTGTTTTAAACACCATCTATTTCTTAAATTTTAAGTCTTTAGGAAGGAAAGTGAATTTAAATTAACTTAAAATTCAGTCACAAGCTCTATTTCACAATATCCCAGAGCATGAAAAACTGTGTAAGACAAATAAACTCTTGAAATATATATTTTATTCGAGTTTAAATATAAATATTTATGCCTATTTTTAAAGTGGCCAAAATATAAATAGGGGTTATCTGAGTGATGAGTCAGTTAACTGTATTTAAATTAAGCTAATGTGTATTTCCTACATTTTTCTACTTTAATAAAACAGAATAGTGAAAATGTTAATATACTTAACTACTCTAAGCAGTTCGTTTTAAATACATGTTTTGGACACTTCTTACTAAAAATAATACTGTATTAACAATACTGATAGGCTGGATGTGGTGGCACATGCCTGTAATCCCAGCACTTTGGGAGGCCAAGGTGGGTGGATCACCTGAGGTCAGGAGTTCAAGACCAGACTGGCCAACATGGTGAAACCCCGTCTCTACTAAAAATACAAAAATTAGCTGGGCATGGTGGCGCACATCTGTAGTTCTAGCTACTTGGGTGGCTGAGGCAGGAGAATCACTTCACCCAGGAGACAGAGGTTGCAGTGAGCCGAGATCGTGCCATTGCACTTCAGCCTGGGCAACAAGAGTGAAACTTCAACTCAATTAAAAAAAAAATACTGATCAAGATGTGTGTCTAATCCATATGGCCTTATGAACTTCAAAGTGTTGAAAAGTATTAGATATTACTACTAGTTTGAAAGTGACACACACATGGAAAAATTCTCTCAATTCAATAAATATGTACTGACCACCTACCACATATATGTATGCAAACCACTGATCTTGGCAGTATAGCACAGTGGTAAAGAGGACTTCAAAAATCAGAAAACTTAAGACTCAAATGCAAACTCTACTACTTACTAGCTGTACTGCTCTGGACAAATTACTTAACCTCTCTAAAACTTGGTTTCCTCATGTATAAAATGGATATAAAAACAACTACAGGCCTGGTGCAGTGGCTCACACCTATAATCCACATTTTGAGAGGTAGAGGAGGGAGGATCACTTGAGCCCAGGAGTTCGAGACGAGCCTGAGCAGCATGGGGAAACACTGTCTCCACCAAAACAAACAAAAACAACAACAGAAAACTACTGAGAAGCTAAATGAGAAAACACTATCAAATGTTGACCACAAGGCCTAGCAGAATAATATGCACTCAATAAATAACAGTTCCGATTATTATAGCAACAAAGCATTTTAGTTGGTTTAGTAGATTTTGGGTTCTGCTTTGAAACAGGGTCTCGCTCTGCCGCCCATGCTGGAGTGCAAGGGTACAATCATGGCTCACTGCAGCCTCAACTTCCTAAGCTCAAGCTATCCAAGCAGCTGGGACCATAGGCATGCTCGCCAATGCCCAAGTGATTTTTCTATTTTTTGTAGAGACAGAGTTTCACCCAGGCTGGTCTGGAACTCCTGAGCTCAAGTGATCCTCCCGTCCTGGCTTCCCAAAGCACTGGGATTAAAGGTGTGAGCCATCGTGCCCAGCTGGTTTAGGTTTTAAAATCTTCAATGCCTTCATGCCTTACAAGGTCATTCACGATCTGGTCCCCGCCACCTACATCTTTCAGTCTTATCTCTTACAGCTTTCCCAACACAACACAATCACAACTTACAATAAAATACTTATATTTGCCTGACTTTTGCTTCCCTGGCCTGATATGCCTTTGCTCTACACCCTTCTCAGCTCAAGGGACTCCTACTTATCCTTTCTGAATTTATTAAGTGTTAACCTGACTTTTCCAATCTCTGTTAGATGTCCTTGCTCTATGCTCTATATAGTATCCTGTATGTCCTAAAATACTACTGTAGCATTTTTCACACTATTTAAATGTTTATCCATAGTCCCTCGCACTGATCTGTAAACTTACATAAAAGATCTTTTTAATAATAATTTTTAAGAACAAGGTTAACAGCTAATAAATGTTTAAGAAATAAATAAGCCTAGAAAAAATTATCACATAAGATATTACTGTTGTTGCTTACAGATTAAAAAAAAAAAAAACCTAAAGAGTTAATTTGCTGTGGTTATACAAATGAGTAAGTGGCTCACTAAGAAACCACATCTCGGCCAGGCACGGTGGCTCACGCCTGTAATCCCAGCACTCTGGGAGGCCGAGGCAGGTGGATTACCTGAGGTCAGGAGTTCAAGACCAGTCTGACCAACATGGTGAAACCTCATCTCAAAAAAAAAAAAGTAAGAAAAGAAACAAAACCACATCTCTATAGTTTAAGACTTTCTTTTTTACTATGCCACACTGACCTCAAGAATCTTACAAATCTAACAGGAGAAAGATGTAGTATACAAATGTCTTTAATACAGGTGCAATAAAGTATCCGCTTGAAAGTTTTCCTTGATTCTAAAATAAGCTTTTACTTCAATGTTTCTGAATCTAAAATTTGTTTTACTACCAATATGTATATTTAATATATACCTTATTTCTCAAAAAAACAGCTATCAAATTGAAGCAGGAACCTACAAAAAAAGGCAAAATAATGTAAGCAAAATGATAAAATAGTTTTAAGAGGACAGAAAAAACCCTTATTGGGATAAGAGAGGAATAAAAGAAAAATGTTCATAGAAAAGAGGGTATTTCCCTGGGCTTGAAGGTACAGATAAGAACTGCATGGCATTCTTGGTGGTGGGAATGATATGAATTAAAAAAACAGAGGAAGGCCAGGTGCAGTGATTCACGCCTGTAATCTCAACACTTTGGGAGGCCGAGGTGGGACAAATGCTTTAGCCCACGAGTTTGAGATCAGCCTGGGCAACATAGTGGGACCTGTCTCTACAAAGAAATAAAAAAATCGGCTGAATGTGGTGGCACATGCCTGTAGACTCAGCTACTCAGGAGGCTGAGGCAGGAGGATCACTTGAGTCTGGGAGGTCGAGGCTGCAATGAGCCATGACTGTGCCACTGCACTCCAGTCTGGGCGACAAAGTTAAGACCCCACCTCAAAAAAATAAATAAAACGGCCAGGGGTGATGGACCATGCCTGTAACCCCAGCACTCTGCGAGGGCGAGGCGAGAGGGCTGCTTGATGCCAGAATTTCAAGACCACCAGGCCAACATAGCAAGATCCATCTCAAAAATAATTTAAAAATTTTAAAAGTTGGCTGGGCATTGTGGCTCACGCCTGTAATTCCAGCACTTTCGGAGGCCAAGGCAGGCAAGGTGCTTAAGCCTAGGAGTTTGAGACTAGCCTGGGCAACAAAGCAAGAACTTATCTCTACAAAAAATAAAATAATCAGCTAGGCATAGTGATAAACGCTTATAGTCCCAGCTACTTGGGAGACTCAGGCAGGAGGATCCCCTGAGGCCAGGAATTCAAGGCAACAGTGAGCTCACCGCACCACTGCACTCCAGCCTGGCCAAAACAGCAAGACCCTGTCTTGGAAATAAAGGAAGAAAGAAAGAGAAAGAAAGAAATACAGCCAGGTGCGGTAGCTCATGCTGTAATCCCAGCACTTTGAGAGGCTGAGGCAGAAGGATCACCTGAGGTCAGGAGTTTGAGACCAGTCTGACCAACATGGAGAAACCCCGTCTCTACTAAAAATACAAAATTAACCGGGTGTGGTAGCACATGCCTATAATTCCAGCTACCTGGGAGGCTGAGACAGGAGGATCACTTGAATCCAGGAAGTGGAGGTTGCAGTGAGCCAAGATCCTGCTATTGCACTCCAGCCTGGGCAACAAGAGCAAAACTCCGTCGAGAGAAAGGAAAGAAAGAAAGGAAAGGAAGGAGGGAAAAAAAAGGAAGGAAAGAAGGAAAGAAGGAAGGGAGGGAGGGAGGGAGGGAGGGAGGAAAAAGAAGAGAAAAGAAAAACAAATCTATTCCCTCCTCATTAACAGCTACAGAGTTTTCTGAAGTATCCAATGTGTCTGGGTCGTTTAACCATTTAGCTCCAGTATTTTGATCTCAAAAACTGCATTTCCATAAGTTAGGGCCCTAGAAGTAGAATTATTTGATTCAACTTGTTTGTAAAGGTTGTTTCTTAATACAGAACCGCCCTCTAATTTTTTGTTTTCTCTAAAAAGAAAACAAACCTCAAAAAGCCATTTGAGTATCTATCCCACCCAACATTCCTGCTTTGAACCTGAATATGGTATCTGGACTACAGAAATCTACTTTAGGACCATGATGTTACAACTGTGAAGCACAAGAGTCAACATACTAAGGACAGCAGAGTGCTGAATGAGAAATGGCCAGCATTCATAAAGACATTATTGAACTGCTGCATGGAACTACCCTGACATGACACACCTTCAGACTTCTTTTTTTTTTGGAGATAGACTCTTACTGTGTTTCCCAGGCTGGAGTGCAGTGGCACGATCTCAGCTCACTGCAACCTCTGCCTCCGGGGTTCAAGTGATTCTCATGTCTCGGCCTCCCAAGTAACTGGGATTACAGGCACACACCACCACACCCGGCTAATTTTTGTATTTTTAGTAGAGACAGGGTTTCACCATGTTGGCAGGTTGGTCTCAATGTACATCTCTGGGAGTTCTGCTCCCAATTAGCATAATGGCTCATGCTTGTAATCCCATCACTTTGGGAGGCTGAGGCAGGCGGGTTACCCTGAGGTTAGGAGCTTGAGACCAGCCTGGCCAATAAAGTGAAACCCCATCTCTGCTAAAAACACAAAAATTAGCTGGGCGTGGTGGCACATGTCTGTAATCCCAGCTACTTGGAAGGCTGAGGCACAAGAATTGCTTTAACTCAGGAGACAGGACAGAGGTTGAAGTGAGCCAAGATCATACCACTGGGTAACAGAGCAAGACTACCTTAAAAAAAAAAAAAAAAAAAAAAAAAAAGGAGGAGGAGGTCACAAAAGATCACTGTATCTATTGTAATAAGAAAACACCCGATAAATGAAAAAGCATGTTTTTTTAAAGACACTGCAAAGGTATAGAAACAAAATGTATAAATAACCTGATTTTCAGAGATGAAACAGCCCTTCCTAAGTGAGCAGAGACGAGTAGCCATTTTTAACTCTTAAGATATTGACCAAGTCTGGAAGCATGAGTGAACAAGCAAGGCTGCAATAGACAGAGGACAAGGAGAAGAGTCTCGTCAACTTAATCAACAACTGGGATAACTAGGTCAGTTAATAAACAACAGTCATCAACTTTTTACTTAGTTATTAACTGACCCAATTTTCCAGTTATGTTGATGAAGTAAACTTCTACTATAACATCTAAACTTTACAACTATATGAACATTTCTCATAAGATATACTTGGGTGAGACCCAATAAAAAGTCAAATGGGAAGAATTATGAGACTTTTTCTCTTCTGTCATCTTCAAATATTAAAGAATCCTAAAAATCTCTTTATTAGGATTCCTGGATTACTTAAGCCCTTTTCAACTGGTAGCAACAATTTCCCAGCAAGAAATACTTTATTTGATGTAAATCTCATCTCAAAGGTCATTTGGACTTAGCAAATACATTGAGTTCATCAGTATTGCTTATGACTTTAAAAGACTCATAGTCCAAATTCCACTCCCAACTCTATTCTCAAAATTAAACAAAGCCACCAAGTCTATTGCTGAAAAAAAGTTCTCACAATGTACATCTTTAGGAGTTCTGCTCCCAATTAGGATAAAGGTCACAAAAGATCACTGTACCTATTATAATAAGAAAACACCCAATAAATGAAAACGCACGTGTTTTAAAAAGACACTGAAAAGGTGTAGAAACAAAATGTCTAAAGGAACTGATTTTAAGAGATGAACCAGCCCTTCCTAAGTGAGAAGAGACCAGTAGCCATTCTTAACCCTAAGATGTTGACCAAGTCTGGAAGCATGAGTGAACAAGCAAGTCTGCAATAGACAGAGGGCAAGGAGAAGAGTCTCTTGCTGGAACAAGCAGAAATCAACCAGAATTATGTGGCCTGGCATGGCAGTCTGAAATCTGAAGAAACTCCAAATACACCAATAATTATCTACCAATTCTCTTCCATGGGAAAATTGCTCAGTTGGGATGGAAGGTATAGAGAGTTCTAGTGTCCTATAGGGCTTAGATCCCCAGTTTCAGCTGGAGGTAGAGATATCTAATACCAGAACAGAAAACTTAAGTTTCAAACCCAACTCTGACCTGACCCAGTTCAATGATCTAAGCAATCAGCCCCTCACCATAGTTAACCGACAAAAGAAAGAGAAAGCTCTTGTGGGCAAGGGAAAGGATATTATCTACTTCAGTATCTACTGTCCCTTCACACACAATATCCTACAATAAAAATTTACAAAACCACATAGGAAGACTCAATATTGTCAAAAGGTCAGTTCTTCCTGATTTAATCTACAGATCCAATGCAATCCTAATAAAAATCTCAGCAAGCTATTTTGTAGATGTTGACAAACTGGTTCTAAAATTTGTATTGAGAGGGAAAAGACCCAGAATAGCCAACACAAAATTGAAGGAGAACAACAAAGTTGGAGGACTGATACTACCCAATTCCAAAACTTACTATAAGGCTATCAAGACAATGTGATTGATATGGTTTGGCTGTGTCCCCAACCAAATCTCATATTGAATTGTAGTTACCATAATTCCCACGTCATGGAAGCAACTCGGTAAGAGGTAATTGAATCATGGGGGTATTTACCCCCATGCTGCCATTCTTGTGACAGTGAGTTCTCACAAGTTCTGACAGTTTTATAAGGGGTTTTCCACCTTTGCTCAGCACTTCTCTCTCCTGCCGTCATGTGAAGAAGGATTAAGTTTGTTTCCCCTTCTGCAATGATTGTTAAGTTTCCTAAGGCCTCCCTAGCCATGCAGAACTGTGAGTTAATTAAACCTCTTTCCTTTATAAATTACCCAGTCTCCGGCAGTTCTTCATAGCAGCATGAGAACAGACTAATAGAGTAGTATTGCTGAAACAACAGATCAGTGAAACAGGACAGAGACCCCAGAAACAGACTCATATAAAAATAATCAACTGAACTTTGATATAACAGCAAAGGCAATATAATGGAGAAAAGATGGCCTTTCAACAAATGATGCTGAACCGGACATCTACATGTAAAAATAATCTAAACACAGACCTTGCATCCCTCACAAAAATTAACTCAAAATGGATCTAAACATAAAATCCAGAAACATAAGGTAACATAGAAGAAAACCTAGATGACCCTGGGTATGGCAATGACTTTTTAAGTATAACAAAGGCACAATACATAAAAGAAATAACTGATAAACTGGACTTCATTAAAATTTAAAATGTCTGCTCTTTAAAAGATGCTATTGGCTATGCATGGTGGCTCACGCCTGTAATACCAACACAATGGAAGGCAGAAGCAAGAGAACTGACTGAGCCCAGGTGTTTGAGACCAACCTGGGCAATATAGGGAAACCTCATCTCTACAGAAAATTTAAAAATTAGTCTACCATAGTGGTGTGTACTTGTGGTCCCGGCTACTAGGAAGGCTAAGATAGGAAGACTGCTTGAGCCCAAGAGATCAAGGCTGGAGTGAGCAGTGATCACACCACTGCACTCCAGCCTGGGTGACAGAGCAAGACCTTGTCTCAAAAAAGAAAAAGTGTATAATAAAAAAGTATTTTTGGGACTGGGCACAGTGGTTCTTGCTTGTAATCTAGTACTTTAGGAGGCCAAGGCAGGTGGATCACTTGCACCCAGGAATTTGAGACAAGTTAGGATACACACCAACGCTCCATCTTTATTTTTTTTTAATTTCTTTTGAAAAAGATACCGTTAAGAGAATGAGAAGACAAGGCACAGGCTGGGAGAAAATATCTACAAAAGAAATATCTGATTAAAAAAACTATTACCCAAAATATACAAAGAACTCTTAAAACTCAATAATAATAAAACAGCCCAATTAAAAAATAAAATAAATAAAATTTAAAATGGGCAAAGGACCTCACCTGAGAAGATATACAAATGGAAAATATGAAAAGATACTCCGTATATTAATAGGAAAATACAAATTAAAACAGTAACATACCACTATAAGCCTATCAGAAAGGCCAAAATCCAGAACACTGATAACGCCAAATGCTGGTGAGGATATGAAGCAAGGCAAACTCTCATTAATTGCTGGTGGAAATGCAAAATGATACAGCAACTTTGGAACAAAGTCTGGCAGTTTCTTATAAAAACTAAACACACTCTTACCACATGATCCAGCAATCAAGTTTCTTGGTATTTACCAAAAAGAGCTGAAAATATGTCCGCACAAAAACCTATACACAGCAGCTTTATTCATAAATGCCAAACTTTGAAGCAACCAAGATATCTTGCAGTAGGTGAATGGATAAACTGTGATACATCCAAACAATAGAATATCAAACAGAGCTAAAAAGAAATGGGCTAACAAAACCATAAAAAGACAGGGACGCCCAGCACAGTGACTCACACCTGTAATCACAGCGCTCTGGGAGGACAAGGCAGGTGGATCACTTGAGGTCAGGAATTCGAGACCATCCTGGCCAACACGGTGAAACCCCATCTCTACTAAAAAAATAAAAATAAGCAAGTAGGCCAGGCGTGGTGGCTCATGCCTGGAATCCCAACACTCTGGGAGGCCAAGCAGGGCAGACGGATCATTTGAGGTCAGAAGTTCAAAATTAGCATGGCCAACATGGTGAAACCCCGTCTCTACTAAAAATATAAAAATTAGTCAGGCGAGATGGTGCACAACTACAGTCACAGCTACGTAGGAGGCTGAGGCAGAGAACTGCTTGAACACGGGAGGTGGAGGTTCAAGTGAACAGAAATCACGCCACTGCACTCCAGCCTGGGTGACAGAGCAAGACTCCATCTCAAAAAAATAAATAAAATAAAAAATAAAAAATTAGCCAGGTATTGTGGCGCATGCCTGTAGTCCCAGCTACTCAGGAGGCTGAGGCAGGAGAATCTCTTGAACCCGGGAGATGAAGTTTACAGCGAGCAGAGATCACGGCAGTGCACTCCAGCCTGTGTGACAGGGCAAGACTTCAGCTCAAACTAAATAAATAAAGACATAAGATAAGTTTAAGTGAATATTACTAAGTGAAAGAAGCCCATCGGAAAAGGCTACATATTGTATTATTCCAACTCTGACATTCTATAAAAGGTAAAACTATGGAGACATTAAAAAGACCCATGGTTGGTAGGAGTTAAGGTAGGAAAAGGGATAAATAAGCAGAGTAGAGAGAATTTTTAGCACAGTGCAACTATGCTACATTTGTCAAAAACCATAAAATATACAACAAAAAAAGTAAATCCCAATATAAAATATGGACTCTGGGAAATAATGATGTGTCAATGTAGGTTCACCAATTATAACAAATGTACCAGTTTGATAAGGGATGATGACAGTGAGGGAGGTTATGCACGTGTGGAATCAGAGTATATGGGAACTCTCTGTACTACCTGCTCAATTTTGTTGTGCATCTAAAACAGGTCTAGGCCAGCTGTGGTGGCTCACACCCATAATCTTAGCACTTTGGGAAGCTGAGGCAGGAGGATCGCTTAAGGCCACAAGTTCAAGACCAGCCTAGACAACACAGAAAGACTCTGTTGTCTCTACAAACAAATTAAAAAATTAGCCAGGGGCCAGGAGCAGTGGCTCATGCCTATTAATTCCAACACTTTGGGAGGCCACAGCAAAAGGATCACATGAGCTCAGGAGTTCAAGACCAGCCTGGCAAAACAACAAAAGCCCATCTCTACAAAAATTTAACAATTAGCCAGGTGTGGAGGCACTTGCCCGTAGTCCCAGCTACTCGGGAGGCTGAGTCAGGAAGATCACTTGAGCTCAGGAGGTTAAGGCTGCAGTGAGCCATGACTGTGCAACTGCACTACAGTCTAGGTGACAGAGTGAGACACTGTCTCAAAAGAAAAAAAAAAATTAGCCAGGCCTGGTGGCTGAGCCTATAGTCCCAGCTACTCACGGGGCTGAGACAGGAAGATTGTTTGAGCTCAGGAGTTTGAGGTTATAATCAGCTATGATCGCACCACTGCATTCTAGCCTGGGCAACACAGAAAAACCCTGTCTCAAAAAAATAAAATAGGCTGAGTGCAGTGGCTCACGCCTATAATCCCAGCACTTTGGGAACTCAAGGCAGGCACACAGATTGAGCTCAGGCGTTCAAGACCAGTCTGGGCAACATGGTGAAACTCTGTCTCTACAAAAAACACAAAAAATTAGCCAGGCATGGTGGCACATATCTGTAGTCTCAGATACTCAGGAGGCTGAGGTGGGAAGATTGCTGGAGCCCAAGAGTTTGAGGTTGCAGTGAGCTGTAATTGTGCCACTACACTCCGGCCTGAACAACAGACTAAGATCCAGACTCAAAATAAAAATAAAATTTAAAAATCCAGAAAAAGCTGCTCCTGCCCTACTATTCACTTCTCTTTTTTCTAATCATCTTGAAAAGGAATAAAGAAAAAGTATGCAGAATTAAATTATATGCACTCAAATTTCACATGGAAAAAAATTAAACATTAAGCAAGAGTTACTGGATCATGATTTCCCCAAATCAAAAATTTAATCACATGTAACTTCTTTCCTCAGTTTTCTGTAGCAGCACTATCCAAGAGAACTCTGTGTGTGATGATACAAACATTCTGTATCTACACCACCTAATACAGTAGCCTCTAGCAATGTGTGGCTTTTAAGCAGTGGATAGTATCAATGAAGAACAGTATTTTTAATTTCATGTAGCCTAGTGGCTACTTCACAGGATAGCACAGCTCTGTAGCCAATTAGAGATCTGTCCACTCTTTCTTCAAAGTTTCCCATCATCAATATTCTTTCCTATTTCTACCAATGTCATAGTAATTCAGCAATATACACATCTGTGTGCTACTCTCTATATATGCCATCAAAATATTATTTCTCTCCCTATACTTCATCAAAATAGTTTTAATGTTATTTAAATTTATATCATTCACAACGTTCAAGAGTCTTCAAAACTTAAAAGAATAGAAAGAATAAAGTCCATATCGCATTCAAAAACAAAGTATCACAATTTGACTTGTGTTGTATTTTTCTAGTCTCGTTACCCACAAAAATCGTGAGTCAGCAAAAAAGATCTACTCATTATTCCTCACAAAAATGTTAAGCTTTCTCTTGCTTTAGTTGTACTATTAGCAATCATAGATGACTTTCTATGTTCATTTTAAAAATCAAATCTTAACTCCTACCTGTCTATGAAAACAAATCATTCTGATCACTTCTAAGTTGCAAAGCTAATTTATGATTTATTTAAATATTTAATATTGATTTATTGCTTTAATGGTTACTTAAATCTTTTACTGTTAACTTTTCATTTATTTTAGACTTTGTTCCTAAACTTGAAGGAAAGGGCATATTACATAGCCCTGAGAACAGTGTTCTCCACACAGCATTCACTCAGATGTGAATTAATTCAAATGAGTTAAGAAGAATAATACAGAAAAAAGGGATTAAGTTTTTCTCTGCCAAGAATCCACACATTGTTCTTAAGCATTACTAAAAGCTCAAAATATAGCTGAGGTTCCTGATAGGTTCCTGATAGGTTTCTGCCAGTTTCCTGGCCTGGCTACATGGCTCAATACATCAGGGGAGAAAACTCCTACTTTCCCTTCACACCTTTAGGGAACAGTACCTTAGTTCTGGAAGGAAACTGGAGTAATTTTGGGTGTTTTGTTTTGAGACAGGGTCCTGCTCTGTTATCCAGGCTGTATTGCAGTGGTGCAATCTCAACTCACTGCAGCCTCAACCTCCTGGGCTCAAGCGATCCTCCCACCTCAGCCCCACAAGAAGCTGGGGCTATAGATGCAAGCCACCATGCCCAGCTAACTTTTTTTTGTACAGATGAGGTTTCACATGTTGCCTCGGCTGCTTCCTAGCTTCTACTAAGTAAGATAAAATTCATTTCCCAAAATGATGTCAGCCAACCAGATGGGGTAAAATGAAAGAATACAGTAAGAAAAAATTATCTATCTACTCTTCCCTTCCACAAACCAAAGAGAACATAAAAGGTAAGGAAAAGAAAAAGCAAGTATTTTACTCAAACAAAAATAGGCCCTATGGTTATCAATTTTTACTATGACTATATAATTTAAATATTATTTTAACCTTTTGAAAGTAGGACTTTTAGCCATTTCCAATTGTTATAGGATTATTAATCTGCCTGGAAAAAAATTTTACCCAAAGAAAAAGGTATTTATCTTATTTTCTACAGAATGTTTGATTAAAATTTTGGCCAAGTGCAGTGATTCATGCCTGTAATCCCAACATTCTGGGAGGGCGAGGCGGGTGGATCACCTGAAATCAGGAGTTCGAGATCAGCCTGACCAATATGGTGAAATGCCATTGCTACTAAAAATTAGCTGGGTGTCGTGGCATGCACCTATAGCCCCACTCAGGAGGCTGACACAGGAGAACTGCTTGAACCCATGAGCTGAGATCACGCCACTGCACTCCAGCCTGGGTGATAGAGCGAGACTCCATCTCAAAAAAAAAAAAAAATTAAAGTAAAACAATTTTTTTCTAATTTATTCTATTTTTAGTCTTAAGTAGAACAAAACTTTATTTCCAGTTCCTGATATTGTCCATTTAACATGAATTAATGCCAGGGCACCAAATAACTTCTTCTATATACTTCTCACCAAGAGACAGATAAAATTGGCATTAAATAAAATTAGATATTTTGTCAAGCATTTATAAGTACTTAATGTCTATGAAAGATATAAAATGGGGCCAGGTGAGGCGGCTCACCCCTGTAATCTCCGCACTTTGGGAGGCTGAGGCAGGTGGATCACAGGGTCAAGAGATCAAGACCAGCCTGGCCAACATGATGAAACCCCATCTCTAATAAAAATACAAAAATTAGCAGGGCGTGGTGGCAGGCACCATAATCCCAGCTACTTGGGAGGCTGAGGAAGGAGAATTGCTCGAACTTGGGAGGCAGAGGTTGCAGTGAGACGAAATTGCACCACTACACTCCAACCTGGGCAACAGAACAAGACTCCGTCTCAAAAAAAAAAAAGATATAAAATGAAAAGCCAAATAAATGTTTTAATGTCACAACCCAAAATCTAGAACTGTGATCACAGCAGAACAACTTTAAGACAGGTACATTTTCTTCTTCTCTCTATACACTATAGAATAAATACCACAATGTTTGGATGAGTCTTTTCCTTAGACTCTATGTATACCTACATTTGAAAACAGCAAAAGATAAGAATATTGACCTTGATAACACCAAAGGATGGCCAACTGCTAAACTCAATTCCTTCTCTTGAGCTTCTTTCAAAAGTGAAAAAAAAATAACCCATGGCTCTGTCCCATCAAGGGGTGTTGGAGGAGGGGTTGGCTGGGGCAGGAAACAATCTTCCCTAGGTTGCTACGTTGCTTTGCAGCTTTGCAAGAGAGCCAGAATTTGTTTGGAAGATGATGACTTCAGCTTGTTCCATAAATCAACTTTCCTTGGCACCTTGGAAAAGCAGAGCATCTATTTCCTGATTGATTGATTGATTTACTCTTCCTCTCAGAAATTAAGATTTTTCCTTAAAGTGAAGAATTAAGACTCTGAAACTGAATCTTTTTATAATTTTAGGAAACTAAATGATCACTAGAATTAAATAATGTACACTACTGAGTAGAGTTTACTTGAAGTAACTTCCTCTACCAGGTTTGTATATAAAATATACTGAACTATTTTTGTCCTAGAAGTATTCTATAATTTAGCAACCTGATAGGACTATTTTTCTTTTCAGAATGCAAGGATATTAACATAGTCAAATTGAAAAAGTACAAATTTCAAATGATAAAACAGTATCTAGCTATAGATAATTCTATGTCCACTCACCTTATATTTGGTGAAGTGGTAGGAGGGAGTGTATGGAAAAGTGAGATGAAATAAGAAATGTAAAGGATGACCACAGGTAGAGAACCAAACAAGTAAAAACTCACCCTATCCTGGGGTAGAAGTAGCTGGATGAATGAAAAAACGAATACAAACTCCTCAACCAAAGGTAAGTATTAATACAAGCATATGAATTTAATGGAGGCCAATAAAGACCTTTAAATAATCCAGTATCTGGTACCTATATAAAGGCTTATATGAAATGAATTGGTGATCTCAGTTCAGATATCCTGGAGGTCTTATTAATGTGAGTGTACAGTACTGAAGGTAACATGTATACAATTAAAAAGAGATTCCATTTCAGATATGGGTAAACAGCAATTCAATTAAATTACTATTTTCACAAGATATCTGAAATGGTTCAAAATTGCTAAAAATTTTTGCTATTTCCACAAACATTAAATAATATCCATTATGCCTAAAATGCACTTACATTAAAAAATATATTTCGTACTAAAACAGATTTACTCTGTGGGAATTTTTTCTTTCTTTTTAGTATACTACAAATTCTGAGGTCTTAATTTTCTAGAATTTTTCTTTTTTAGTCTTATAAAGAAAAACCCTCATGATAACAAAGAGAAGGTAACGGAAATCCCCAAACAATCTAATTGGTGTAGTGTCTATCACAATCAATCCCCAAATATAAAATTATGCCAAGAAATATAAATATTAAATAGATTTATCAATAGTAAATAATTATTAGTATCTTATCAAAGGAAATTTTTTTTTAAAAAAACATACAAGTTAAATAGCATTATTTCTGTCAAGTACAATCACTACTTTAGAAAAGTAAAATTTAAATTAAAAATCCCACAACATAAACCAGTCAGAATAAATTAGCTGTTTTTGGTTGGCTTTGTTTTTAAAAAGCCAGTATACATACTACATGTGCTTTGTATATATTATTATCTCTTAAAAACATAAATTTTTCAGTGATTTAAATTTGGCAGTTCATCTCACTTAGAGACCAATCTTATTATCTGATTTTTGCATTTCAGAATTCACAAATTCCACTTACCACATATTTTACAGCACTTATAAACTGGTTGTGGAAAAGCAGATGCTGTGTTTCATCTTCTGGATTTGAAGCTGTATACAGCATTCCACAAACATTACAAGAAACTGCTCCAAATCTTTTTTGTCCTGCATCCTATTTACAAAAAACACAAAAGTTATCTTCCTCCCAAAAGAACTATTACAGAACATCAGCCTCTAAGGCTGTAACTTGAGCGTAAAGTGAGATTGTTTAATCTACAATGAATAACATTCAGTGCTAATTACTTAGAATAACATGTTAATCTCTGAAATCTGTATATAATTTTATTAAAAAACGTTTCCATTTTAGTAACCTGATCCACAGCATATAACAATTTTTTACAAAGTGAGAAATGGCTTTAACATTATAAACTTTTTCCTAAAACTCTAAATAGGAAATACTCTATGAATGAGAACATATATTTAATATTTGCAATAATTATACTGCTAGAGTCTAGAGAAATAAGTGTTTTATAGACTGTATTTCTTTTTTTGATAGAGGTCTCATTATGTCACCCAGGCTGGGACTACAGGCATGTGCAACTGTGTCTGACTAATTTTTGTTTGTTTTTGTCTTGAAATGAGGTCCTGCTCTGTCACACAGGCTGGAGTGCAGTGGTGTGATCTCCACTCACCGCAACCTCCGCCTTCCAGGTTCAAGCCATTCTCCTGCCTCAGCCTCCCTAGTAGCTGAGATTACAGGAGCATGCCACGGCACCTGGCTAAGTTTCTCTATTTTTAGTACAGATGGGGTTTCACCATGTTGGCCAGACTGGTCTTGAATTCCTGACCTCAGGTGATCTGCCCGCCCTGGCCTCCCAAAATGCTAAGATTACAGGCATGACCCACCACACCCAGCCACCTGGTTAGTTTTTATATTTTTTTGTAGAGAGAGAGTTTTATCATGTTGCCCAGCCTAGTCTAGAACTCCTGAGCTCAAGTGATCAGCCTGCCTTGGCCTCCCAAAGTGCTGGGAATACAGGTGTGAGCCACAGTGCCACACACAGAGTCTCACTCTGTTACCCAGGCTAGAGTGCAGTGGCACGATCTCTGCTCACTACAACCTCCACCTCCTGGGTTCAAGCACTTCTCCTGCCTCAGCCTCCCAAGTAGATGGGATTATAGGCACCTGCCACCACATCTGGCTAATTTTTGTATTTTTTTAATAGAGACGAGGTTTTGCCATGTTGGCCAGGCTGGTCTTGAACTCCTCACATCAGGTGATCTACCCGCCTCAGGCTCCCAAAGTGCTGGGATTAGAGGTGTGAGCCACCACACTCAGCCCATTCCATTTTTCAATGTCTTAAAAGTCTGGGAGGCTAGGCGCAGTAGCTCAAGCCTGTAATCCCAGCACTCTGGGAGGCCGAGGCGGGCAGATTACAAGGTCAGGACTTCGAGACCAGCCTGATCAACATGGTGAAACCCGTTTCTACTAAAAATATAAAAAAACAGCCAGGCATGGTGGTGGGAGCCTGTATACTCAGCTACTAGGAGGCTGAGGCAGGAGAATTGCTTGAATCCGAAAGGCAGAGCCTGCAGTGAGCCAACATCGTGCCACTGTACTCCAGCCTGGGTGACAGAGCAAGACTTCGTCTCAAAAACAAAAAATAAACAAGCAAACAAAAAAGTCTGTACTCTTCAGTTGTTTCCTAGTTTGTAGATATTAAGGTATTTCAAGGCAGGAGGAGAGCCTAGGCAAGAGATCCCATCCCTACAAAAAAATTTTATGGCTGGGCGCAGTGGCTCACACCTGTAATCCCAGCGCTTTGGGAGGTGAAGGTGGGTGGATCACCTGAGGTCGGGAGTTTGAGACCAGCCTAACCAACATGGTGAAACCCCATCTCTACTAAAGTACAAAAATTAGTCAGGTCCAGGTATGGCGGCATGCGCCTGTAGTCCCAGCCACTTGGGAGGCTGAGACAGGAGAACTGCCTGAGACCAGGAGGCAGAGGCTATGGTGAGCCAAGGTTGTGCCACTGCACTCCAGCCTGGGCAACAGAATGAGACTCCATCTCAAAAAAGAAAAAAAATGTAACAATTAGCTGTGTGTGGTGACACACGTCTTTTTAGTCCCAGCTATTTAGCAGGTTGAGGTGAGAGGATCATTTGAACTGGGAGGTTGAGGCTGCAGTGAACCGTGATCATGCCATTGCACTCCAGCCTGGGTAACAGAGTGAGACCCTACCTTAAAAAAAAAAAAACAACACCTACAGATTATGTCAACTGAAACTACATTAAACATTCCTAGTACTCTGGGTACTTTAATTTTTTTGTATTTACTCATTCAAGTTAGATTTTTAATCAATCAAAATATCTCTTTTCCAATTTATCTTCCTGTAATTTAAAATGTAATTTTAAAATAATAATGTATACTATAATAATATATTTAAAATCATTCTACACATTAAATTCCATGTTATTTCAACATTTAAATTAACTACTGAAAGAAGGTAGTGATCAAGTGACAAATCTAAGGAAGTAACAGATGTGAAATAAAGTATCATAATTTGTTATAAAACTAGAAGTATGAAAACAATTATTATTACGAGACAGACTCACCATTTGAGAAAGGGGTTGTAATAATACCAGGAATATTTTCCATGATAAAATTTATTATGACAAAAAGCCTCTTCGGCAAAAATGAATGAATTTATTCTTTAATACCTTGTACAAATACAATGCTGCTATGATTTTGGTATGATTTGTCCCCACCAAAACTTATATGGAAATTTGATCTCCAATGTGACAATGTTTGGAGGTGGGACTTAGTGAGATGTGTCTGGGTCATGGAGGTGAATCCCTCACAAATAGGTTAATGCCTTCAAATGCTCTCCTTCTGGGGTGAGCAGCATTAAAAGAGTCTGGCTTTTTGGTTTCTCTCTCGTGCTTCCTCCCTTACCACGTGGTCTCTCTGCACATGAGCTCACTCCTTTTCTGCTTTCATCCGTAAGGTGAAGCAACCTGAGACCCTTACCAGATGCAGATGTCAGCCCACAGAATCATAAGCCAAATAAACTTCTTTTCTATAAAAATTACCAACCTCAGGTATCGTATTACAGCAACACAAAATATACTAAGATGCTTCTAACAATTCACCAAAATGGTGAAGTTGTATACTTACTATAATCAACTGTTTTTCATCAGTTTTCTCTGCTTCTTTTAGTTTCAAGTCCTTTGGAAGTGTTATCTCCAGATGGGAATTATACTTAGGCAAAGAATGATTTCGTGGTGTCTCCCTTTAAAAAAAAACAAAATTATTAAATGTTACAGATCCAAATCATTTCAAATCACTGGAGGGGAAAAATAACTTATTTTCTACGCAACACTGATAAATTTCAACTTCAAGAGAGGGAGAAAAACCTTTTACTAATTTCCAGTAAAAAAACAAAAGCGGCAACACTGTATTTGAATATGCTTTTAAGTTTTATAGTTTTAGCTATCTAAGTCATTCCATTTTGGACTAAATACTGTTTGTTGTTAATCTGAAAGGCAAAATACGTCAGATCTATTTAATTCTGACATTAAAAAGAAAACAAGAAGTTTTTTTTTTGAGACAGAGTCTCGTTCTGTCACCCAGCTGGAGTGCAGTGTTGCAATCTCAGCTCACTGCAACCTCCGCCTCCCAGGTTAAAATAATTCTCATGCCTCAGCCTCTGGGACTACAAGCATGTGCCATCACACCTAGCTAATTTTTTGTATTTTTGGTAGAGATGGGGTTTCACCATATTGGCCAGGTTGGTCTCAAACTCCTGACCTCAAGTGATCCATCCGCCACAACCTCCCAACGTGCTGGGATTACAGGCGTGAGCCACTGCACTAGCCCAACAAAAAGCTTTTAATCTTATTTAAAACTCTTAAATGTTGCTAATACCCAGTATTTCTAGAAGTCTAGGGAAAAGGGCGTTCTCAAATACTGTTGAGACAGGCCCCAACACTTTGGTGGAAAGTTTGGCAATGCAGTATAAGTTCTATAGCTATGAGATACAGACACACAAGCGAAAGCAAAGATATATGTGTTTATCATAGGAATTATTTTTTCTTTTCTGAATACAAATACACTAGAAATATCCAAAATGTGCATAAAGTATAGAGCTGTTAAACCACAGAAAAGTCACACAATGAAATCTAATGCAGAATTAGAAGAATAAGGTAGCTGTCAGATACTGTGGCTCACACCTGTAATCCTAGAGATTTGAGAGGCCAAGATGGGAGAATCACTTGAGGCCAGGAGTTCAAGGTCAGCATGGGCAGCACAGCAAGACCTTGTCTCTTAAAAAATAATTTTTTTTTAATTATCCAGGTACAGTGCCACACACCTATAGTACTAGTTACATAGGAGGCTGAGGCAGAAGAATCACTTGAACCCAGGAGTTCAAGGGTGCATGACTGTGCCACTGCACTCTAGCCTGGGTAACTGACCCCAACTCTAAAAAAAAAAAAAAAAAAGAATGAAGTAGTAAGGTAGAAAAGATGTCAATAGTAAACAGTATGTATAGGCATAAAAAAAAGTTGTAATGAAAAGAGAATCTGTAGGTAAACTGAGGGTTACTAGCATAACTTTTTAAGGAAGAATCCCCTAAACTCAAAACTTGAAAGCAAAAATCCTTAAGCTCTAAAATTTAACACCTTACCTGCTATCACTGCTTTTAGATGTCTGGTTATTGAGAATACTGTGCTGTTGGGGAGCTGAACCTGTAATTTAATCAAGAAGGTGGGTTATGTATTAAGTTTTATATTAGGTTTCTATCTAATGGGTAAAATCATTATACATAAAGAAAAAAAAACTTTTAATGCATTAAATTTATTTTTAATAAAGACGATCTGATAAAATTAGGACCCTCCTTCCTAGATACTGTTCTTCAGAAAGGCTGTCCCATACTCAGATTACAAAGCTGCAAAGAGATCTAATGGTAGATTAGTTTGCCTCTAACCACAATTATTAGGACTGAATATTAAGGAAATTGTTTCAATGCCTACATAATTATAGAATCTCTAAGTAGAAATAAATGAAAACTTTTTTTTTTTTTTAAAAAGATGGTCTCTGGAATTTTAATTAGAATGATAAATAAAGGCAATAACCAATCCATCCTATTTTCTAATGAATAAGTATTTATACCAAACTCTCTCTTCCCTCACTAAGAGAAATAGTTAAATCACAGGCAATGGCAGCAATTATCTGAACTCAATTATTTTGCTCCATGTATACCTTACCTTTAGCTGAGAAAACATAGGAACTAGAGATTTCTTTTCTATATCCTCTGGTATAAGTAAGCAAATCCTCATAAAACGCTTCAAATAATTTTTTTTTCTTTTGGTTTTTTGAGACAGAATCTTGCTCTGTCACCCAGGCTGGAATGCAGTGGCGTAATCTCAGCTCACTGCAACCTCCACCTCCCAGGTTCAAGCGATTCTCCTGACTCAGCTTCTCAAGTAGCTGAGATTACAAGTGTGCACCACCAGGCCTGGCTACTTATTTTTTGTATTTTTAAGTAAGTAGAAATGGGGAATCTCACCATTTTGGTCAGGCTGGTCCCGAACTCCAGGCCTTAAGTGATCCATCCCCCTAGGCCTCCCAGAGTGCTGGGATTACAGGCATGGGCCACCTCGCCGGGCCCAAATAATACATTATAAAAAAAAAAGTTCACAAGATTCCAAAACTAAAGCTCTTATACAAGTGGACAATTTGCAGCATTTATTAAATCCTTAATTTGGAGATAGGATCATTGAGATGGAAAACTGAGTAAATAAGGAAGTAAATAAGGGTTAAAGATAAGAACCTGGGCCGGGCGTGGTGGCTCACGCCTGTAATCCAAGCACTTTGGAGGCCAAGGCGGGCGGATCACCTGAGGTCGGGAGTTCAAGACCAGCCTGACCAACATGGTGAAACCCTGCCTTTAAAAAAAAAAAAAAAAGATAAGAACCTGAAAAGGTAAAGCACAAATAACAAAGTACTTAAGAAATAAGCTGCTACCACTACTTTATGCACTTCATTAAGGAACACTTCTCAACTCGAGAGTAAGTCACAAACAAAAGAAAAATTTAAAAAACAAAAGAACTTTTGGTAGAAAGTCAAAGAGTAGTATTTTGGTACTTTAAACAAACCAATCAATAGAAGTAATTCTGAAAGAATGGATGATCATCATGATAATCACATATTTGAAAAATATAGCAACGGTTAAAAAGAATGTAACAGCCTATTTGGTATATGACAACATTTTCTGTAATACTGACAAAAATATCACTGAAGACTATGAAATTCAAATAATATTTCCAAAGTATTACCTGGAAATTTATTCTCTCCTGTATCAATTTTTGCTTGACTGAGCAGAGTTGAAACAGCAGTAACATTTTCCACTGGATTGTTTTCTGGCTTGGATTTCAAACACTGGCTGAAATTCTGAACACATATAATTCAAAAATTTTATAACTTTAGGTTTTATCTAAATACACTTACAGTAAATTTTAGCATACTAAAAAAATTTAACATATTATTTGTAGTAGTTCGTACAGACATGAAGTCTCCCCATGATCTTGCCACAAGCTACCCTCTCAGTATCAGGGCTCATTATTAACGCTTCAGGCCAAATATAAAAACAAGCAGGGTACAGCAGTGCATGCCTGTTGTCCCCGCTACTGAGAAGGGTCACTAAAGGGGGAGGGGATCCCTTAAACCCAGGGGTTTGAAGCCAGCCTGGACAACATAGTGAGATCCCATCTCAAAAAAAGGAAATACCTCTCTCACAGATATATTCAATAATTTCCTGGCTCTATACCGTTTTTCCAAGTTTTGCCTGTCTATACTACAATGTCCAATATGGTCATCACTGCCACATCTAACTAGTGAGCACTTAAAAAATGGTATCATTTAAGATGTGTCGAAAGCATAAATCACATCAGATTTTGCAAACCTAAGCATCTGGCCAGGCGCAGTGGCTCACACCTGTAATCTCAGCACTTTGAAAGGCCAAGACGGGCAGATCACTTGAAATCAGGAATTCAAGACCAGCCTGCCCAACGTGGTAAAATCTCTTCTCTACTAAAAATACAAAAATTAGCCAGGCATAGCAGGCGCCTTTGATCTTAGCTACTCAGGAGGCTGAGGCAGGACAATCACTTGAACCTGGGAGGCGGAGGTTGCAGTGAGCCAGGACAGCACCACTGCACTCCAGTTGACTCACGCCTATAATCCCAGCACTCTTGAGGGGCCAAGGTGGGTGAATCACAGTCAGGAGTTCGAGACCAGCCTGGCCAACAAGGTGAAACCCTGACTCTACTAAAAATACACAGAATTAGCTGGGCATGGTGGTGGGCACCTGTAATTCCAGCTACTCAGGAGGCTGAGGCAGGAGAATTGCTTGAACCCAGGAGGCAGAGGTTGCAGTGAGCTGAGATCGCGCCACTGCACTCTAGCCCCGGCAACAGTGTGAGACTGTCTCAAAAAAAGAAAAAGAAAAAGAAAAAGAAAACAAAACTTAAGCACTCATACAGAAAAGAATAAAATATGTCATTAATAATTGTCAAAACTGATTGCATGTTGAAATGATAGTACTTTTACAATAGGTTAGGTAAAAGATACAAAAATTAATTTTACCTATTTCTCTTTACTCCATTAATGTGGTTCCGTTAACTTTAAATCATGTATGTGGCTCACTTATATTCCTACTGGATAGTGCTGATCCAGAACACCTTTCCTCTATATAAATTCAAGTCATTGCTCCTCTTCCATAAAGCCTTTCCCAATCTTCCCTAGCTGTTCTTCATCTACTTTGTCTAAATCTTTCACATGCTTGTCACTTTTTAATTTCAATTAGTTATTTGTGTCTGACTTACCTATAACTCTTAAAAGAACCATATTATATTTACCTTTTTATTCCCAATAACCTCTAATTCACAACCTTGCTAAAGCAGACACTGAATTAGTAAATAACAAAAGAAAATACTCCAAACTCCATCAATAGTGGCTATCTCAGGGAAATGGAAACGAAAATTCCGTAAGGGCAGGAAACCTACACATCTTCTATAGCCCTAGCACAGCACCTTGAAATAGCAGGCACTCAAATATGTCCTGAACTGATATGGTTACCACATTTCCTGATTACTCTGCAACAGGGGTCTAACTGTTGAGATTGGTAAAAAAATAATTGGAAATAATCTGAAAGGTGAAAGTCTTTTTTTTTTTCTTTTGAGATAGAGTCTCACTCTGTTACCCAGGCTGGAATGCAGTAACATGACCACAGCTCACTGCAGTCTCGACCTCCTGGACTCGAGAGATCTTCCTGCCTTGGCCTTCCAAGTAGCTAGGACCACAGGCACACATTACCACTTCCAGCTAATTTTTAAATTATTTTGTAGAGATGGAGTCTCACTATGTTGCTCAAACTGATCTAAAACTCCTGGGCTCAAGAGATCTTCCCACCTCAACATCCCAAAGAGCTGGGCTTACAGGCAGGAACCACCGTGCCTGGCCCAAGCTGAAAAGTCTTTTCATAGAGGAAAAGATAAAACTTGTGATATGCTCCTTTATGGTTTTTAAAATATCCACATATCAGTAAGTATCAAATATGATGTTGATTACACTAAGTCAAGTTACAAAAATACATATACATATTTTTTGTAAAAAATTAAAACACAAACAAAGCTAAGTATTCTTTATGAATTTATATATACATAAAATCACAAAAATTAAAACTGAAAAGATCCACACCCACTTCAGGAGCACATTTAAATGTGGGGAGAAGGGTAAATAGAATAAAGAGTTGCAGTCTTCAACTACACCTATAATGTACCTTTTCCAACTTTAAAGGATCTTCAGTAATTTTTTTAATGTTAACTTTTAAAATCTGGGTGGCAGACATGTAACGTTAATCTCTGCCATATTCTAAATGTTTGAAATATTCCAGAATTTCAAACCATAAATATCATTTGTTTTTGTGAGACAACCTCTTTTTCTGTCCCCCAGGTTAGAGTGCCATGGTGTGATCTCAGCTCACTGCAAGCTCCGCCTCCTGGGTTCACGTGATTTTCCTGCATCAGCTTCCTGAGTAGCTGGGATTACAGGCTCCTGCCACCTCGCCCAGCTAATTTTGGTATTTTTAGTAGAGACAGGGTTTCTCCATATTAGCCAGGCTGGTCTTAAACTTCTGATCTCAGGTGATCCGACTGCCTCGGCCTCCCAAAGTGGCTGGGCACAGTAGCTCATGCCTGTAATCCCAGCACTTTGAGAGGCCCAGGCAGGCAGATAATGAGGTCAGGAGATCAGGACCATCCTGGCTAACATGGTGAAACCCTGTCTCTACTAAAATACAAAAACTTAGCCAGGCGTGGTGGTGCATGCCCGTAGTCCCAGTTATTCAGGAGGCTGAGGCAGGAAAATAGCTTGAACCTGGGAGGCAGAGATTGCAGTGAGCCAAGATCGCACCCCTGCACTCCAGCCTAGGGACAGTGAGACTCTACCTAAAAAATTTTTTTAAAAAGGGCTCAGCTGCTTTCATAAAGTTTAAAATGACTTTCTTAGATAATCAAAGTTTCTTCAAGATACAAGATTCCAGTTTTCAATTTACTTTTCCATTTCAGAGTCCTGCCCACTAGAATTTTATTCTGTTTTCTTTTTTCTAACTTGAAAGTTGAAGATTTATTGCCAAATGATAGAATTTTATTCTTAAGCTAAAGACTAAATTATTTATATCTCTCAATATTCTATTTGCCAACTATTCAAAACAGCAACACAAGTCATCTCCTTAAATATGTTTAAGTTATATCCAGTAGGAAAAAAGACCAATTAGTTCCAGTTGAAATTAATTTTAATATTTAGGCCAAAAGTAGTCCCTAAAGGCCAGGAACAGGGACTCACGCCTGTAATCCCAGCACTCTGGGAGGCCGAGGCAGGCAGATCACCTGAGGTCGAGAGTTCGAGACCAGCCTGACCAACATGGAAAAACCCCATCTCTACCAAAAATACAAAATCAGCCAGGCATGGTGGCACATGCCTGTAATTCCAGCTACTCAGGAGGCTGAGACAGGAGAATCGCTTGATCCCGGGAGGCAGAGGGTTGCCGTGAGCTGAGGTCACTCCAGTCTAGGCAGCAAAAGCAAAACTCCATCTCAAAAAAAAAAAAAAGGCACCCCAAAGAAACATACTTTTTATGGTCATAATAGGAAAATCAGTGTGTTAAAATAAAAGCTGGAATTCTACAGACTTATGCTTACATAAAATAAAAAGAGTAAAAGTGAGGAAACAATGAGAAGCACAGAAAGTAAATGTGAGACATCTAAAGTTTTATGACAAGACTGAGTTATCAAAACTCTCGCTAACAACTTAACAGGAAACCTTAACAAATGACTCTTCAGTCTTTTATGACTTGATTCTTATGCTAAAATATTATAAACACATTTCTTACAGAAAACACTTAGGCACCTCTATTGTGCATAATAAAAACAGATTACCTTATTTGATGTTGAATCAAAAGAATGTTTCATCTGATTATCCAATGGTGGGTCAGGAGAAGGCTTTATCTCATTAGCCAAATGACAATTTTCAGGAGCCCTTCCTGTAGTTTTATTAATTTCTACTGTAATATCATTAATTTCCACTTCTTCAGAATTAATTTCTTTCATTTTTTCCTGCTGACAAATTATATTTCTATCATGTGGTTTTGTCCCTAAAGGTGTACTTTGAGTCACTGAATGATGCATTTCTAAAGCTGGTGGTGAAAAACTGGTTCGTAATAAGCCTAATTTAGGGGAAACTTGAGAGTCCAACTTATTGTGCTGCACAGAGTTAAATTTTGAGAGTTTAATTTTAGTCCAGTTGGAGTTCTTCTTGGTTGAGCTGTTTATTCCATTCAGCATACATTTCACAGGCTTTGTTTTTCTACTTGGGAAAAAACGATTACATTGCACATCCTGATTTGTTTCCTTCTGATGAAGTATTTGTCTTTCACCATTGGTCTCTTCCAATTTTATTTCTGTGGGTTTTTCTTCCTTTACACTTTCCATTTGTGAAGATTCCTTTTTTACCTCTACATTATCTGACTCAATTTCACCAGCAATTTCTTCACAGAGCTGGAGAATACTACCTCGTTTGCTCTTTCCTGCTTGCTCCAGCTCATTATCACTTTGTTCAGGCACTGATGGCTGTGGACTTTTTGGGAGTGTTGTGTTAATATTCACTTGTGTATGAACCGACTTCTTCATCTCATGTCTTTTCGAGACGACTAAAGTAGCCATTTTTGATCTTTTTACCTCAGAAGTTACAGGCACAGGTTTCATTTCCTCTCTTCTAGTAGTCTTCTGAGGACACTTTTCAGATCCTTGTATGCATTGAGAACTACAAGCACAAGCTGTCTGATGTTCTACCTTGCGTTTTTTCCCTTTGGGGGAATTTGCTTCATTAATTACTAAATTTTCATCTTCTTTAGAGTCAGACTTTACTTCCAGTAGTTTTCTCTTCACATGTTTCTGACTTGTTTTATTAGGTTTACTCTGAGTACTGCTACACTGCTCTTTTTTCGTTGGTGGCAAACTCTGCTTAACTGCTGGAACTTGACCCTGAATTTCTCTGTTGCGTAAAGACCTTTTTGAAACCTCTGTTAATTGTTGTAGCCTTTGTGATCTCCGGTTAAGCTGTTCATTTGCTTTAGAGTTTTCATGTACTAATTTTTTCTGAGATAATTTCTTTTTTGTAGATTCTTGTTGTGAATGTCCCCTCACAGTCATTGTATTTTTATTAATGGATTTAGTAGCTTTATCACTAGATGCTGCCTTTACTGACCTTGTACTCATGCGTGTTTCCAATTCTGGCTGATTTATTTTACTTTCACTGGAAGATTTAGCCTGTGATTTTATAGTTTCCTTTGGACCTGATTTTTTTGATAGATTCTTTTGAGAAATCTGAATTTCTGTTTCTGAATTCTTATCTTCACCTTTTTTAGTAACTTTGGAGGAATTCTCTTTTGATTTCTCCTGAATAGACATCATTCCTGAGTAACAACTTTCTTTTCTGAATAGTTCTGAAGAGGATTTTTGTGTACTAGTAGGCGTGAATGCTAATTAGCTAGTATTATTACTGAGGAGCAGGCCTGAAAAATCAACTTTAACTGCTGCTGATACACATTTTCAACAAAAATACTAGTTTGCTTCAAGTAAGGTTTATGTCATTCCTAGAACATGAGAAAAGCTGGCATGAATGCTAAAAGATACTTGCTTTACTTTGGATAAGGTAATAAAATTTTGAGAAATTTAATTCTAATTTATTTTTAACAAGTTTTTTTATGAAAAGAAATTTAATTCAGGTTCAATCCGTTTTGTTAATTTTTCAATTAATTTTGGTTTCAGGCCCTATTACTGGAGGAGTTATTTATCAGTGACCTGTTTTGATAAAATTTTTGAAAACTTTTTTCTTCTGAAGTCTACAGTTATTGGACTTAGATTCACTTGAAACATGTCTTATGGCTAACACGTTTCTTTCCTTGTTTGCTGAGTCTGTTGGTTTGCAGTTCTTATCTAACCTCTTTTGTTCAATAAAATATTCTATTAATATAGATTTCCTTTTGTGCTGCCATTTCTGAAAAATTAAAAACAAAAATTAAGTTTTGTACAATCCATGAAATATGGCAATGCTAATACTACACAGAAATAACCTTGATTTAAATAAAATCTAACTCCTTTTTTTGAAATATCTAGTCTGTACACTTAAGGCTAACAGAATGAAGTATCCCAAGTATATGCCTATGAAAAATCAATAAATGTCTTATATAAGCATAGAATAGTTGAAAATCACTATATTCCTTGAGGTTTACTTACAGTTTTTGCCCCACAAGATAGACTCGATGTGTCAGCCACCATAACTCATGAAAATTAGACAAAACCATTCCTTATAATATGCTCTTAACATATTACACAGCACCTGAAAAAAAAGGTTTTTTTCTAATGTTTAAAAAGACAAAGCAAAGATGTAATCATCTTATCAAATATAACACTCCATAATTTTATCTTGTCCTACCATTAGTAATCATTTCTTCAGAACTCACATTACACACAGCACTTAATTTTAGTATTTCTAATTTGTAGTAAACTATAGTATATGCAGCCAACGGACTAGTATACATTCATCTATCTTCTGAAAAAAAGTTTTTTTTTTTTTTTTTTTTTTTTTTTTTTTTTTTTTTTAAGTTTGGAACAATTGGGCCACGGCGGGTGAGCCCTTGCACCAAAACCGGGACAAGGAACCAATTCTTGCAATTTACATTTATTTTTCTTCTGTCAAGCAAACAGGATTGTGGCAGACCCCTTGATGTGGTCACATGTTGCTCTGATTCCAAGCTTTATTCAACGTTTTGGGAGTGCTGGTGTATTTCTTGTTCTGAGACTATCACCCTTCAGGGGTCAAACTGGAAGTCTGACATGTTTACCATGGACCTCCCTGGCGACTTGAGAATTCCATAAATCTGTTCTGGGATTAAAAAAAAAAATAC
>CAUYQU010098037.1:0-17166 GCA_963574635.1 Cheracebus regulus | reverse complement strand
TCCAGACCTTTCCTTTATACATACCAATATTCATTCATTCACAAATGCTGCAGAAT
This sequence comes from Cheracebus regulus, assembly GCA_963574635.1. Classification (NCBI taxonomy): domain Eukaryota; kingdom Metazoa; phylum Chordata; class Mammalia; order Primates; family Pitheciidae; genus Cheracebus; species Cheracebus regulus. Next base: position 17,110 of record CAUYQU010098037.1, on the reverse strand, counting down.
TCTGAATTGGAAGATCCACAGTCTTTTTATTATTACTTTTTTAAGGACTACCTTTTAAGCTGATTCATCCCTCTTTCTCTCCAGGCCTTTTTTTTTTTTTTTTTTTTTGAGACAAAATCCCGGGCTCAAGTGATCCTCCTGCCTCAGCCTCCCAAGTAGCTGAGACTACAGTCACATGACACCAAACCCAGCTCTCCCCAAGACTTTTCGAAATCCCCTTTAGCTAAGTAGCACTAGAGCTGCCCTAATTTCTTGTTAGTATAGAAGAAAGCAGATTTTCAAGACCTGCCTTGTGCTGTCTCACTAAGAATCAGGGAGAATCCCTCCTCCAACTAAATCTTCAGAATAACTGAGTCTTAGAATTAGAAAAAGTCTGTGGAGGTTCACAGAAGCAGCATGGTGTGCGAAAATATTTACAGGCAATAAATATTTTCGGCTTTGGAGGTCATACTCCCTCTGTAACAACTACTCAGTGATGCCATTATAGTGTGAAAGCAACCATAGACGATACATTAACAAGAGAGCATGGCTATGTTCCAGTAAAACTTTGCTTACAAAACAGGTAGGGGAAGGGGGAGGTGGACTTGGCTCATGGACCATAGTCTTCCTCCCTGATATAGTGGAAGGCCTGTAAGTTAACACTTAAGTGTGGTCCTAGTTCTACGTCTTTCAGCCTTGGTGCAAAATTCATTTAGCCTCCCTGAGACTCAATTTTCTTATTTATAAAAGGCGTTCAGAAGAGAGGTTTGCTTTGTGTTTCCCTTGAGATGGGACAAAGATGCAGGTCTGGTTGTGCCATGAGTATAAGGAACCATATTCTACGAGTTTGGCAGAAACCTAATGAAGAATGACTGCAGTGTTGGAGAACATGGCCGTAATGTGGAAGCTACCAACCTTGCCAAGACTTCCAAACCCAAACGAGATAAAAGCATCAGTGTAGCCCACCCTCAAAAGACCCTGTGAGCTAAGACAATAGAATTGGGACAAGGGCAGACTGGAGATCAGAGGCGCATCCCTAAACATTTAGGACAGTCACTGTACTGCGTACTGTTGATACCCTGCCCATACTCCCTTTACCCACCTGGGCACCCATTTCCGGCTGTTATAAATGTTGGTTGATAACAACTCACAACTCCCCTTTTCTTCAGAGAATTTCCCTCAGCCAAACAGGAGTCCCCATTGCCTAAGAGGCTGTTTGCCAATACCCACCCCTTGCCAATGATTGATTGACTGACACAGGGATAAAAGATCCATTCACTGAATTTAAGTGGGATACAGTTTGTCCTCCAGAGTCTCCCTGTGGGATCAGTCTAAACAGCTAAGATCAAGTTGTGGCTTAGCTTTTCCCCCCTCCCCTATCTTGCTTCCTAACTCTGTTTCTCCTGAGAGCACTTCCCCAATTAATGACTTGTACTAGCACCCTCATTTTGGTTCACTTCTAGGGAACTCAAACTAAAAAGCAATTGGCACCAGAAGTGATCCTAGAAAGCAGTCTCCAAGGGATTCTGGAGCAGGATCACTTACCGGCTGGAGGATGATGAGGACACCAATGCTGGCAGTAGAAAGAATATTGACAGTTCCCAACCTCCTGTAACAGTGCTTCAGCAGATGAAAGCTCAGACTTTCACCTGTGTTTAAATGGGATGAGTTACAGTAGAAAGTATGCAGTAGCTGGAAAACTCTTGGACACTTGAGAAATATGAGAAAAACGGTAATTGTCTGGACCAAGGAATTGGGTGGCTATTGCTGAGTGCCATTGATTCATTAAAGACAGAAAGCAAAGCCTGGGCACTGTGGCTCACAACTGTTATCCCACCACTTTGGAAGGCCAAGGCAGAAGGATTGCTTGAGGCCAGGAGTTCAAGACAAGCCTGGGAACATAGCAAACTCACACCTCTAAAAAAAAAAGAAAGAAAGAAAGAAAATTAACCTGGTGTGGTACATGCCTAGCTACTACTACTTGGGAGGCTGAGGCGGAAGGTTTGAGGGAACAGTAAGCTAGGATTGTGCTACTGTACTCCAGCCTGGGCGACAGAAAGACTCTGTTTCAAATGAAGGAGGAACAGGGAGAGGCAAGGGGGAAGGAAAGAGAAAAAGAAATTTGTATGTCTTTAAGAGATAATTGTTTAAAGCAAAAATAATGTATTATAGGATTTATAATATATTTTGAAGTGAAATGTAGGATAACAAAAGCACAAAGGCCAGGAGGGGAGGAATTGGAATATACTGCTGTAAAGTTCTCATATAGTACATTAAGTAGTATAACATTACTTGAAGATAGTCAGTGAAAGATGTGTGCAATAAACCCCAAACATACTAAAATAATACTACAAAAGGTTGTAGCTAATGTGTTAACAGAAAACAAAATAGAATAATATACTCAATCTGAAAGAAGACAAAAAAGGAAGAAAAGAAAAAGCATAAGAGACAAATAGAAAACAAATAGCAAGATGATAGATTTAAATCCAATAATATCAGTAATCACATAAATATAAGTGGTCCAAACACCTCAATTGAAAGGCAGAAATTGTCGGATAAGATGAAAAAGGAAGACCCAGCTATATGCTGTCTACTTGATACCCACTTTAAATGTAAAGACACACAAAGACTTGTACACAAATATTCATAACAGCTTTATTTGTCATAGTAAAACTCTGGAAAAGACAGAGAAAGAGAGTCATGCCTATTAACAGCATAACACATTATGGTACCCATACAATGGAATACTACTCAGCAATAAAAATGAACTATGGTGCACAGCAGTAGGGATAAGCTTCTATTATACTGACTGAAGAAAAGAGACAAAAATCACTGTATGATTTCGTTTATATAAAATTCTAGAAACGCAAACTAATACATAATGACAGAAAGAAGATCTGTAATTGCCAGGGGTTGGAAGAGGAAGAGAGGGATCAGATGAAGGGATGCAGTAGACATGAGGAACTTTTGGAGGATGATGGATATGTTCATTATCCTGATAATGGTTATGGCTTCATAGGTGTATACATATGTCAAAATATTGTATGTACATATTATTGTATGTTAATTATATCTCAATAAAGCTATTTTGAAAACAATACTGTACTAGGGGATTAACAGAAATTGATGCCACCCTCAAATACGTGAAGGATTCAGTAGTGGTGGTTGTCCCATCGTAACTCCATTTAACTGACCAATCTGCCTCATGTAAAGATGAGATGGCTTATTACAAGTAATAGCCCCCATTACATCTGCTGTATTAGACTTGGTATTACTAGAGCAGAATAATACAGTATTGGGTACATAGTCTGCAGCTATTGATCTGATAATGCATTATTTCCGAGTCATTCAAGAAGGAGAATCAGAAGCAGTTTGCCTTCACATGGAATAAACAGTATATATTCATGGTATTGCCTCTAGGCTATATTAATTCTCCTACAGCACAGTAGTCCATGCTCGTGTAGAATTCAGTTCCTTGACTGAAAGCCAAATCAACTCAAATGACTGAAATGTGACCCCCTCTAGGCATGTCAAATTGCTAAAAATAAGAGAGTAAATGTATGAACTGGGAGCTGATATGTTTAATGACTTGATGCTACCCAAAGAAATTACTGCTGGTAAAGGTAGAGACCTACAGTAAAAGAGATACTCATTGCTAAAGAAAATGCTTTAGCAGATCCTCTGCTAACAGGCTGCCATAGCTAAATTCCTTAAGCAAGAACCTCTTATAGAATGGAAAAACAAATTTATGAAGAAGTTTAGCGATTACATCATAGGGGCACAAAATCTGATTTCATACTGTACCTGCATTAACAGCCCAGGTAAAAGGAACAATTTACATATAAGCTGAAGGAAAACACAACCTAGCTATCTAAGGTAGACTCAAGGAGCTATTTAAACATGTTTTCTTGGTCAGGCCTGAAAAATCTTGGGCCATGTGTCCAGAGTGCCTTTCAGATTCTTCTTATATTTCCAGTTATTTTCTCACAGTTGCTTGATGTCTACTGTCTAGAGTCATCTGCATCTACACAACTGCTGCCCTGACAGATGATTCAGTATATGACTCAAAGACAAAAACTGGATAAACCATGTTGATTGTCACTTGAACTAAAAATTATCCCTTTCCAAATGAACCTTCATCTTCAAAGAAAATCAGCAATAATGATAAATATCTAGATAATTTTTGTTGGTCTTTCAGATTGCCTTGGCTGATTGAAGACAAAAAGGGAAAATTGAGAGTGTAAACATTCCCACACTCTTATGAAAAGACTATTTTCTGAGGCCAGGGTATCAAGTCAGAATCCGTTTTTGTTGTTGTTGTTGTTTGTTTGTTTTTGAGACGGAGTTTCACTCTTCTTGCCCAGGCTGGAGTGCAGTGGCACAACCGTGGCTCATCGCAAACTTTGCCTCCAAGTTCAAGCAATTCTCTTGCCTCAGCCCCCCAAGTAGTTGGGATTACAGGCCTGGGGCACCACGCCCAGTTAATTTTGTATGTTTAGTAGAGATGGGGTTTCTTTATGTCGGTCAGGCTGGTCTCGAACTCCCAACCTCAGGTGATCTGCCCGCCTAGGCCTCCCAAAGTGCTAGGATTTACAGGCATGAGCCACAGCGCCCGGCCTTCAGAATCTCTTTTGAACCCATGTAATCAATAAATGAGAATTCCATACCCTTAGTAACAAGTAATTATCAGAGCTGGTTTTAAAACCTTTTAATCAATCAACAACAAACATCACTGACCATATTTTTTTGCAAGCAAACCACTCAGTGACAACTTCTTGTTTCTAAAAGTCAGCCAATCAGGATTTAACTCATGCCAGCAAACATACTTCTGAATGTCAACCAATGAACTGTCTCACCAAATAGCCACACTTCTAAAGATTATATCAACCCACTCATGCCTCTGAAAATCCACTAGTCCTTGAATTTCATGCATTCCCAAAACTCTTAAGATTAGCAATCTGCTCTTCTTAGAGGAAACTGTGACTAACCAGAATATACTTATGTAAGCAATAAATTAGGCTTTGTATTTTTGTTTTGGATATTGAGTGGTAGTCTCATCTCTTGACATGTGGAAGGTTGCCAGCTTTGAGTGTGCCCAGAGCAAGAAAGGACTGTGCAGCAGCAGCAGACTGCAATATAAATAGCCTTGTCACTTGGACCATTTGACCCGGCAGATCACATGTTACTAGAAGTGTCTTTGGTAGAGGAAAATGCCAGATGAAAGTTTTGTTAATTTACAATGGAGAATTGTACCTCAAACTTCAAAGGCCTATCATCCTGTAGAAACTGAGTGTCTGACCATAGGACATTAAATGGCCATGTAGCTTCATCTTTCCATATTGAGTTAGATTCTGACAAACCCACCAAGTTATAAGGTCAAGTGGGCCCAGCAGTAATCTATCATAAAATGGAAGTGATATATCTGAGACCAAGCTCAAGCAAATCCAAAGGGCACAAGTAAAATGGCATGGGCAATTTTTCAGGAGTCATTAACCCTAATCATCATGAAGAGATAGGACTGCTGCTGCATAACGAGGGCAGAGGGGAATCAGTCTAACACTCAGGTGATCTGCTGGAACATTTCTTGGTATTCTCATGCCCAGTTGAACTGTAAATGGGCAATTTTAGCAACCATAGCCTAATAAGGATCTGGTGGCCAGGACAGCATGAGAATGAGAATGTAGGTTGACTCATCAGAAAAGCCTAAATGGCAGAAGAAGGAGATGATGACTGTCAGTTACAGCTCAGGTCCAAATGCAACAGTATGAGCTATATTTCATACTGTAAACCCTCTTCTTGTAAGTTTTCTCAGAAATTGTGACCAACTAGGATGCAGGAGAAGCTATGACTAGACAAAGTGAATTTAATGTGAGAAGCAAGTAAAGCTGCTAGGTGAAATGGGTAGACTGTAGTGGATCTATCAGTGCACCACCCTCCAGCTGTGTTGACAACAACTCACTTCTACCCTCTCTTCTGGAAAATTGTCATTCCCCTCACCTGGGAGGCTGTACCCCACCTTGATCAATAACTAATTGACACAGGGATAGAAAAGGCGGGGTCTCTTGCCTCAGTGGGGAACTAATTCTATGGTCCAACCTATGCTCCAGATATTTTTTGTAGAGATCAGATTCTCGCCAACCTTTTACTCCCTGTCCTATCCTGCATCTCTCACACCCTTCCTCCAGAAATTACTCCCCCAGTAAATCACTTGAACAAGAATCCCTGTCTCAAACTCTGCTTCTAGGGAACCCAATCCAAGCCAGTGTGCATTGTTCAGAATTGTTATAATCCTAGGGAGAAGGACAGCCCTCAAAATTATTTCTGAAATTGAATTTCTTGTTAATCGGAGCAAGTGAGGGCTTAAATTATATTTATGAAATGCAGAAAAATGTTCCACTTCTAAGCATGAGTGTTGTGTAACATTCACACCCATTACTAAGGTATACTTTCCTGTCATATGGTTTATACTCCCGGCCCTTCCAGTAAATATTTTGAACAAGGTACATCTTTCCATTGCTAGATGTAAGTCAGCACTTTTAAAGCAGTCCACGGCTTCACAGGAAGCAGTCTCATGCTAGCAAGGCATCATGTGCCAGAACTATGCATCAACCATCCCCTTCCTCTTTAAGCTTTCATTTCTCCTGCCTTGTTTCTTCAGCAAATGATAGCCAGGTCACTTGACATCTTCTGACTGGACCCTCGGTGAATTTAACTTCATTCTTAGGTCCTAACTTTACTTCAGAAGCTGGTCTTGATGTTGAACCACTGATATTCATTAGTTGTGCTTGGCTTCACTTCTCAGTGCTGCCTTTGCCTTTTCTATTGCATCTGACATACAGTAGCTGCCCCTCTGGAACAGGCTTCATCTCTCAAGGTTTTGGCCTTCCTAGGCCCACTTTGCATGAAACACTCTCTTACATGCTTAAGCGAGGTGCCCCATTCTACAAAGTCTTGGTGGTACCTCTGAGGTTGTTTGTACACCTGGGTTGGGTAAATAGGACAAGTTCATTTTTTTTTCATCCATATTCTATGGATGATTAGACATCTAAAGTCATATGCAGCATTTTAAAATCCTCTTAATAGGCATTTTTCTGCATGAATTACCAGCCCTCTCCTTTCCTACAAAGTGCTTTTATCACATCTTTGACCTTCATGGTATCTACTTTTACTTTGGTCTGGACATTCATCTTCCCTCACCACATTTCTATTTAGAATCTCTACATCAGCTCAGGAGTCCTTCTTCCAAACATATATATCTTGGTGGTCCATAAAATGGTCTATGCTCACCAGTGATGTTCATCATGTTCCAGAAAACTCAGTTTCTCCAACTTGGATAAATAGTGCAACATGGTAGTTAAAACCTTGCATTTGTAAATAAAAGAACCCTGAATTTGAGTCCTGACTCTACCACTTACTAGCTGGGAAACCTTGACCAAGATGGTCAAGTTTTTTTATTGAGACAGGATCTTGCTCTGTCACCCAGGCTGGAGCGCAGTGGTGCAATCATGGCTCACTACAGGCCTGACCTCCTGGGCCCAAGAGATCCTCCCACCTCAGCCTCCCAAGTAGCTGGAACTGCAGGTGTGTGCCACTACACCTGGCTAATTTTTGTATTTTTTGTAGAGACAAGGTCTTACTATGTTGCTCAGGCTGGTCTGGAACTCCTGGGCTCAAGCTATCCTCCTGCCTTGGGCTCCCAAAGTGCTGGGATTACAGGCATGAGCCACCAAACCTGGACAGTCAACATTTTTGAGTCTCAGTTTCATTTGATATAAAATGGGAGATGATCATGATAGTACTTACTTTATAGAGTAGTTGTGAGGATGAAATGAGGTAAACCAAAGTGTTAAGCCTAGTGCCTATAGGTATACAGTAGGTATTCAATAAATGTTATTATTAGTATTATTCACCTTCTTCAAAGATCTTTGTTCAAGCCCCAGAGCCATCCAATAGTTTTACAAAGGGGCAAGCAATGCCAGGTAAGAACTGTCCATGAAAGCAATCTATCAGTGTGGGAGGTCCCAGGTCTGTATCAGACGGAAGTCCATCACTGAGTCCTCCAGAGGGAGGTCAGGCCAAATGGAAGGAAGAGTAGCAAACCAATGTCTGGAAAGGGGAAAGCAGCTCATCAAAGCCTCAACTGGAGAGGCAGGGCAAAGGAGAAGACGAGGGATGTGTGATGGTGTTTTGGGGGGCAGCCGGAGAAAGATTAAAGTACAAATGAGAGTAAACTGTGCAGATTTGGAATAAGTACCCTGAAAGGCAGTATCTTTATTGGCCCAGGGTACCTCAAGAAGAGTCTTGGAGAAATAGAGCCAGGAAAGATAAAAACCTTCTTTAATTTCAAATTCTCTCTCCTGCTTCCCCAGTACTGACCCAGGAAAAAGAAGTTTGGGATTTAGTTTGAAGGCTTTGGAATGGAACTGATCTTAAGAAAGAAGTTAAACTGAAGATCAGGGGCCTAGAGACTGGGTAACTTTATGGCTAGGTCTTGCACTCTAGGCTTTAGCTTCTCCATGTGAAAGGAAGGCCTCTCCCTAGAATTTCTTATCTTTGCCTCCCCTCATCCCTGGAGTGTGTGGTTGGCCTAAAATGCAAACACCAGGGCTGCCTGGTATCTTCAGCAGCAGGCTCCAGCATCCCAGGGGCTTTCAGACAAATGGCACCTTCCTACTCCTTGCATTACCCCCAGGAATCAGGGCAGTCACATCTGCTGACGGCCAAAACCACACTTGTAGGTCTCACAGGAGCTGATACAGACCCAGTAAAACTGGAATGGTCCATGATCAGAGACTGGTTGCTGCCTTGTACGGTCTGAAACTGACTGCACCAAGCACCTCTTTGGCAAACAACTGTTATTTGCCATCTATAATTGTTTCAACCACTTGCCCAGAGGCAGGGAAATAGACCTGACTTTTAGAGAATTCCAGTCACATAGGAAACCTATGATCATTCAATACAGCATTTCTGGGATCCTTCAGGAAAAGTCATAGAGAACATAAGAGGATTCTGCACAAGCATCAGAAGTGTCATTTGTGCCATCTGACTTCTGGTCCCCAAGGAAATTATATAGAATGAGAAAGCCTAGCATGCCTCCTCCCAGGGTATGGGACTATGAAGGCATTTAGGACCATGTTAACCCCTGCTCTACCTGTTCCCTTCCATTCTCACCTCAAACCCAACTTCCATGGAGCCCATCCCTAACTTCCCCATCATGCACTCAGGCTCTGATCCAGTGAAAGTTGATGAATCCTCTTGCTCAGGGTCCTTTAATTTGGTGACTCCTGCTCCATAGCATCCCACTTCTCCATATCCCACCCCTAATATATCTAGGACTTTGAACCACAGAGACAGGAATAAGATGCAAATGTGTGCTGGCCGCAGCCACCCAGAGCTGAGCTGATGTTTGGACTGCTGAGACTTGGAGCAGAAAGCTCAGCCTGAGTCTGGTCCTCCTTGCTGCTCATCTTCTAGGAGCATTTGCCTCCCTGATGCTTCTCTGCCATGAGAAAGTGTGGCAAGCCAGTTTGCTGCTGGCACCTGCCATACTGTAGCATAGCACCAACACTAATGGCAGATATAATCACAGTGACAAAGATGGCTTGGTCTACATGCAGAAGGCACTTGTCATCTCCCCAGGAGGCTCCTGGCCTAGGGCTTGACTGTGATGATGTATCTGGCTCCTGGCCCACAGCCCACACTGTCCCACTCACACACCAGACTCATCTGAATGGTTGACATTATCATTACTGTCATCGCAATTCTTGATAACTATTCATTTATTCTTTCAAAGCACATTTACTGAGGACAAACCACATGCTAGGTACTGTGCAAGATTCCAAAGGAGTTACAAAGGTTAATAGCTTCAAGCAATAGTCCAGAGTGGGAGAGAGATCAACACATAATGCCAATGTAGGATTACACAGAGTATTGCAGATGGGTAGATTCCCAGTGCCTAGAAAAAGATGTGATATAGTGAGAGTTCAGTATATATGTTTTGATAAATATTGAATGAATGAGCATCTGAATTAATAAATGAATGAATATACAAAGGGATATGGGATCTGAGAGTGGAGAAGACAGTAATTTTGCTGGAAATGAATCAAAGAAAGCTCCTGGGGAGGTGATATTTAAGCTGAACTCTGAGAGCTGAAAAGACAGCACAGTGTCCTCGTTAAGAGTGTGGAGTCTGGATTCAGACTAATCTGGGTTTGAATACCACCTTTGTGTGGGTTGGGGCATGTGTAGTTACTGAACTTCTTTGTGCATCCCATAATTCTCCCATCTGTATAATGAGTTAACAATAGTAGCTCCCTTATGGGATGGTTGTAAAGATCATATGAGTTGATATTTGTTAAGTGCTTCATACATAGTTAAAAATTATATACGTGTCTGATAAATAAATATGACTGGTTAGGAGCTCATCAGGCTACCAGGGTGGAAAGTTAAGGGTATGAAGAGCGCTCCAAACAATGTGTGGTGTAGAGGTATTCAAAGGGGGCAGGGGTTTGACACAGCATCCTGAGTATCAGGGTAAGTGCTGTGGTGAGTCATTACTTCTTTAAACAAACTTTTTATTTTGGAATAAGTTTAGATTTATGAAAAACTGCAAAGGAGTCCTGAGAGTTCCAATATCACACCCCGTTTCCCCTAATAGAAACATCTTAAGGGGACCCATTGTTTTTAAAGCAAGAGCATGACATAGGCATATATTTTAGAAAGTTCATTGTAGGAGTTGTGAAGAAGAATTCAAAGGAGAGACTTGGCCCCAGCAGAGCCATGAAGAGGCTGTAAGCACCATCCCAGTGGGCAATGATGCAGTCAGGAAATGGGGTGAAAAGGCAGGCACGGATGTGAGAAATCTTCTGAATCAGAGCAGCTGGCTATGGATGCTCTGAAATAGAAAGAACCCAGAGTACAGTAAGGAGATGCAGGCCCTGGGCAGGGCAACCCTCTGTTTGGAGGCATTTGCCAAATAGCTAGCCATGAGTGACCTGGTATCCCTCACCAGGAATCTCTCTGAAGACCTCAGAAATCTGGCAGCTCTGGAGAGTTCAAATGGCTGCGCAGGGTCCAGGGTAGGCTGGGCGGTGACCAGAGCTCCTTTCCAGTAGCCTGGGCCCAAGTCCCATGCACTGTCCCTAGCACCAGAGGTAGCTGATGGGGCTTCCTTCGGTCACTCTTAGTAACTGGCTAGTTATGCTCAGCTTCCTGACCCTCATCTGGGGAAATGAGTCTACATGAGAACAAAGAAATTGGTTCAGATTCATCTCTGACCTTAGAGTGTTACTCATTTGTACTGAGAGGGAGTATGATATGATCGTTAAGTATGAGTGATGGCATCGAGCAGACCACGTTCAAATCCCAGCTCTACCACTTAACAACTGTGTAACCTTGGGCAGGTTATTTAACTTCTCTGCCCTCCAACTTTCTACCATGTAAAGAAAGATATGATAGTAGTATCTGCCCCATAAGGATGAGGTAAGTATTAAATGAGTTAATTCATATGTGAAGTGTATGTATAACATTTCCTAGGAGATATCAGGTGTGGTGCTATGTATGTGTTTAAATTACATGTGTTTAGGCTTAGCCCAATAGAAAGCAAGCTTCAAAGAAGCAGAGACTGTATTGTTCCCCTTGTATGTTCAGTATATAGTATGGTACCTGGAACATAGTAGTTACTATCAAACATTAAAATCGAATATTTTTTTAAATGAATAAAGGAGTGGCAATCTAACCCCGGGGTACATGCAGTGTGCAGACGCTAGTTCAGAAGCACTTTGGAAGACCCATTCCATGGCCAAACAGCTTCTAATTCAGTTTGTAATTGTCCACTTGATGTGTCAATATTAATACTAGATGGTTTAAAACAAAACAGTTAAAGCAGCAGTTACACAGTTTGGGTTTGTTCTAGCTAGAGTCTGGCTATTAGATTCTAATAGAGCAGAAATGCATGCAAGCCAGCTTTATAAAAGGTTGTTAATAGTGGACCAACACAGAGACAATGAAGTACAGTTAATATGCTCTGGAACTAGAAAGTCATCATGTGGCAACTCTCGCACTGCTCTCTCAGGGCCTCCTGAGTTCTTGCCTCTGCATTTATCTGCATGTCTGCTTCAGTCTCCTCTCAGTAAACTGGCTTCCTCTGTTTTCACATACACTACTATGGCTACTCCCAAATGGTTAATTTCTCTTTACCACAGTGCACATGAAGTTAGAAAGAATCTGATTGGCCCAGCTTGGGTAAATGTTTCCTACTCCTGTACACTCATCTATGACTGGGAATAGGGTTGAGGAAGAAAGAAGGCGCTGCCTTCTAGCAGAGAATATGTATGGGAAGAATGTGAAGAGCATCTTATGGGAAGAATGTGAAGAGCATCTCTAGAATGTGGTCCTCTTCTCTGAAGTTAAATAAAACTGATGAGTACTTTCAAAACATATGTGAACATGAGGCCAGGTGTGGTAGTTAATGCCTATAGTCCTTGCACTTTGGGAGCCCCAGGCAGGAGAATCCTCTGAAGGCAGGAGAATCCCTTGAGGCCAGGAGTTTGAGACCAGCCTGGGCAATATGGCAGGACTCTGCCTGTATGAAAAATTAAAAAATTTGTTGAGGCTCACACCTGTAATCCCAACACTTTGGGAGGCTAATGCCAGCAGATCACTTGAGCACAGGAGTTTGTGATCAGCCTGAGCAGCGTAGCAAAACCCCATTGCTACAAAAAAAGTAGCTGGTCATGGTGGCACATGTTTGTAGTCCCAGGTACTCAAGGTCTGAGGTGGGAGGATCACCCAAGCCTGGGGAGGTCACAGCTGCCATGAGCTATGATCATGCCACTACACTCCAGATGGATGACAGATACAGACCCTGTCTTCAAAAAAATTGGTTGAGTGTGGTGGGGGCTGGAGGGTAACTTGAGCCCAGTTCAAGGCTGCAATGAGCTATGATCATGCCACTGCACTCCAGCCTGGGCTACAGAGGGAGACTCTGTCTCAAAAAATTATATCTGTCTATCTATATACATGTACATGTGTGTGTAGATATATATGATATAATAGATATGTGTCAATATGGGCGGGATTTTACTTTTGAGTGGAGGAGATAAACCTAGAAATTTACTCAGAGCCCTAGAAACACCCTTTTCCCAGACACTCCACCTGGGTTGGCTAGGTCCAGCTCCTGCCTACCTGGTTTCTGCTGCTTCTAAGCTCAGTTTCCAGGGCTCAGAGGTCTCCACTAAGGGTCTGATCATGTCAGGAAAACAAGGGATCAAGAGATGTTTCTGGCCGCTTAACATAACCTGAGAGAGGAGACAACTTCTCCTAGATTTATGTCAATGGCAATGCACTCCCAGTATATTCAGGCCTCAAAAACAGTGCTTTAGGTAAAAGGTAGGGGGCTGGGCTTGGGGGAAGAAATTATTCTAGGAGCAGTAGCCTGGGTTTTATATTAATTCCATTTTGCAGTTTCCCCCCATGTTACATTCACTAGCTATAATTGGGTCCTCACAGAAACCCTGCAGAGCTGACATTTTTATCCCTGCCGCACAGCTGAGAAAATTGAGGTTAGAAAAGGTGAAGTGACTGGTCCAAAGTCACACAATTAGCCGCTGATCTAAGAGTGGAACCCAGGCCTGTTGGACTCCCAACCGGGAGTTCCACTGTACTGCTCTGCCTGGCAATGGTTTAGGGAGTGAGATTGTATCTGGAGGAGAAGGGCAAAGCTCACAGGTGGTCAGAGGTACAGAGAGTTAACCAGCTTCTCAGTCCCTCAAGGACAGATGGCCTGATGAGGCTGGTTGGGGACTGTAGGGAACGAGGAATCGATCTGCCATTCCATGTGAAAATGGATTGTAGCCCCAGCCTGCGTGTGTCAATGGAGCTGATTAGCACTTGCGTGAGTCTCCAACCATCGATTGGCAGGTGAGAATCATTCTGGGAGCAGCAGGAAGCCAGTCCTCTCCCATGCCCATTCCCACCAGATTCTTCCCTCCACAGAGGTTTTCTCCCCCTCCCTGCCACCTAAAGTCTCCAGACCTCCTCCAAACCCCAGAGCTAATGGATGTTCAAAACCACTTTAGCTGCACCCAACCAAAGGTGGGGGCATAAATGGTACCTACCTCATTCAGTCTTGCTGATTGCAGCTGGTAGAAAGATAGATGGCCTTTCAGAAAGGCACCGTCTGCTTGGAGGGTCCAGTGTGAGTGAGTAGGTACAGGGTTCAGCCTGGTGCCTACATCATAAGATGAAAAAAGGAGGGACTCTGCCACATACTTATCATGTGACCTTGGGCAAATCTTTTGCCTTTCTGGGCTCCAATTTCTCCATGTGTATGGGATTTAAAAAGCTTCCTCAGTAGATTGTTGAGCAGGGCATGGTGGCTAACACCTGTAATCCCAACACTTTGGGAGGCTAAGGCTGGTGGATCCCACATAGTAGAAACTAAAAATGTTAGTTGGAAATGAACTTTCCACTGTCTTCAAGAGGCACCCACTCTGGGGAGCCCCCTCTGCTCCCACTTCTACCTCTCTTTCCATCATTTGAATATTGAGGACAAGTGACAGCAAGAGCCTCAGTGTTTGCTCTGACTTGGGGCAGTTCTGCCTTCAAGGAAGCTCAGCCCATAGTTTGAGTTGCCTTTGGGGATGTGAACTGTCAAGTAAGAGCAAGGGAACCAGACAGGCTCAGATTCATCAGGCCACCAAGGTCCATCTGGACTTAGTTTATTTCTAAGCTTGGCACATGGTATCTGGGTTCTGACATTCTTGTGCCTGCCAGAATATGACCCCTTCTATTACCTCTAATCGTACCAAGTCCACATGGCAGGCTTCCTTCATTAGTTTTCTCTCTTGTCCCTCCAAGGCTAGAACTCTGCCCAATTGGCACTGACCCTGATCTCCTGCCTTGATCTTGCCAGACTTCTCCTCAGGGACCTGGACATGTCTACTGATGGCTGGCCTTCTGCCTCAAGTTTGTCAGGCCATCTGTTCCCAGAGTTTGGACTCCGCCTTGACAGAGTTAGGCATTGCAGGACCACTGAAGGTCTCTGATGCCTGAGACAGAGGGAAGCATCATCTTGAGTCCCTATACATAAAGAGTGTGACTAAGAATCATAAGCTCTGATATGGACCACTAGGGCTGTAGTGGCAAATGAGGATTGTGGTCAAGACCAGGGACGGATGCCATGGGATTTCAAGATGCCTGGGATAGAGGATGAACATAGTGGGCTTCGCTCCATGCTAAAGCAATGGATAGGGGCTCATGTCAGCACCATGGACAGACACCACTGGCTCTGTTATCCTAGAAAGGCTTTGTTTTATTTTTATTTTTACTTTATTTTATTTTATTTTAAAGGCACAGGCTGGAGTGCAGTGGCACAATCACAACTCACTGCAGCCTCAAACTCTTGGGCTCCAGCAATACTCCCACCTCAGCCTCTGGAGTAGCTAGGACTATAGGTGCACACCACTACACCCAGCTAATTTTAAAATGTTTTTGTAGAGACAGGGTCTTGCTATGTTCAATATCAGGCTTGTATTAAACTCCTGGCCTCGAATGATCCTCCTGCTTTTGTCTCCCAAAAGTCTGGGATTACAGGCATGAGCCACTGCACCTGGCCCCAATGCTTTTGAATAATTCACTTCACTTACTTCAAAGCCCTCCTCCACCATCTGACAAGCATTCACATCTCTAGAGTCATTGCCCACTTCTCCTGTGCACAGACCCTCTTCTTTTCCAATCAAAGAGGGCCGTTTGTCATTGATAGCCTACCTAGGTGATTTCTCAGCTCTGTGCTTCTACAACTCTTCAGCTGTTGGCTGTTGAGGGAAGAACACAAGACTTGGAGTCTGAAGGCCAAGGTTGAAAATGCTGGTCTTTTTTTTTTTTTTGAGATGGAGTCTTGCTCTGTCCCCCAGGCTGGAGTGCCATGGCGTGATCTCGGCTCACTGCAACCTCTGCCTCCTGGGTTCAAGCAATTTTCCTGCCTCCACCTCCTGAGTAGCTGGGGCTTCAGGCACGTGCCACCACACCTAGTAAATTTTTTGTATTTTTAGTAGAAACAGGGTTTCACCATGTTAGTCAGGATGGTCTTGATCTCCTGACTTCGTGATCTGCCCACCTCGGCCTCCCAAAGTGCTGGGATTACAAGCGTGAACCACTGTGCCCGGCCCAGAATCATTCTTAATTCATTCACCAAGTACTTGTTGAAGGAATATGCCCTGAGGCTTACCTGCATATGTGTACATGTATCCCTATGCATGATAAGAAACAATCCTGATACTCCAGCATGAAGGGATGTGCTCTGAAGACAAACACAAAGAACTATAGTAGATAGCATTTATTGAGTGCTCAGTGTATTTATTCAAGATTTATACTACAGCAGTGAGCAAACAAGACTCTGACCTATTGGAGTTTGCATTTAATCTCTACATTGTAACCTTGCATTTTAATCTTCTGGAGATCTGAATCATAGGCTACATTTTGTTTTTTAAGCAAATCAATATATGTACTTTTTATTTTTTTAGGGCAGAGTTTCGCTCTGTCACTAGGCTGGAGTGCAGTGGCACGATCTCAGCTCACTGAAACCTCCGCCTCCCGGGTTCAAGCGATTCTCCTGCCTCAGCCTCCTGAGTAGCTGGGACTACAGTCGCGCTCCACCATGCCCAGCTAATGTTTGTATTTGTAGTAGAGATGAGTGCCCGGTCATGTACATTGTTTTTAAAAGTGAACTAGTACTACAAGTCTTACTACAAAAATAGCAGTTTATATCCTATCAAGTCTCACTCTCCAAAGCAACCTCTTAAACCATTTGAGGCCAGGCGCGGTGGCTCACACCTGCAATCCCAGCACTTTGGGAGGCTGAGGTGGGCAGATCATTTGAGGTCAGAAGTTTGAGACTGGCCTGACCAACATGGTGAAACCCGTCTCTACTAAATACACACACACACAAAAGAAATTAGCCAGGCGTGGTGGCACACACCTGTAGCCCCAGCTTGTGGGAGCAAAATTTAGCTGCGCCATTAAGATGGCGCCGGCCCGCCTGATTACACAATTGGAGAGGACTGCCGGTAGTTGCCACCCCGATGGAAGAGCACCACTCAGCCCACTTTACGGTGATTGGGCCTGGGCGGCT
>CAUYQU010098035.1:0-29529 GCA_963574635.1 Cheracebus regulus | reverse complement strand
AAAAAAATGATACTCTACAAAAAAAAAAAAAAAAAGAAATAAGCCAAATGTGCATTCATGTAACACCTTTAATCATACCTATGAGGCTAGCTGCTGAGTTAGGGTGTCATTATATTTTTGTTTTGATACATGCCAAGGATCCTACCGAGCCTTAGCCTCTCAGAGTATATATGAAAGCATTTTGATGTTAATGCTAATGACAATGATAACAGTTCTTTTTAAAATTGAATACAATGTAATAAACAATTTTTACGCAAATTCCTGTGAGGAGCAAAGTAGTATTTCCCATTCTAGTCATGGTAGACTCACGGATGGTGTGTCCCATCCGTAGAGTTCCTGATTCAGTAGGCCTGTGTCCGGCCACGGAGCCTAAGTCTCTTGTCAGGTTGGCAGGTTATGAAGATGCTACTGGTCTAGGGATCACAACTTCGTAACCACTGAATAAAAGTCCGTTTATTAATGTTACTGCCCGGCAGCTCCTGGAGCAAAAGACAATTTATTTTTCATTTTCAGTCTTGGTCTCCAGTTCCTGGAGAGCTGAAGGAGTGCGCCCAGGGCCACACAGGAAAAGGAAGGAGGCTTCTGTGCCTCCAATAGCCACAGAAATGTGAGTACTCTTCTTTGAGGGACGTGAAGTTCGATTCCTGTGGTTGGAACCCTGAGACGTTATTTCTCCATATGTCCTAGCGGCGCCGCTTAAGGTTACCCATGGAGAACCGAACAGGCACGAGTGCGTGGGCACTTATGGGGCACACACGACATTACCCAGAATTCCATTCCTTGCACCGAGGGCTGAGCCAATGACAGCTCGGGAGAGGGTCGTTTCCGGTGGTGTCAGGGTGGGACTTCCGGTTTCCCTGCGCCGCGGTGGGAGGGCGGAGGGGAGTACTTTCTGTGGCTGTATTTTCCTCTCTGCCCACGTGGTCCGGAGAGCTACCACAAGGCCCCTTCTCTAGGACGCTGGAGAAGGATCGAGAACCCCAGCTTCGTCTCTGTCTCCCTGAGACTCAGCGTCCCAGACTGGCTCAGAAGGCCTGTGCCTCGGGTGTGCGGTGCACCAGTCAGGAACGTGCGTGCATGGTTCTGCATCCGCGCTGCGTTGCCACGGCCCCCCAAGCAATGGCCTGAGGCCTGTAAGTATTTTGCACTGCTTTGTAATGATGCTCAGAAGCCACCAAGCACCCAGAAGTGACCCCACACAAGGCAGGGCTGGGCTGAGTCTCTGGGACTCTCCTTGATGCCTGCCTTTCACGAGTGGCTCTTCACGTTGGGTAGGTGGCCCGTTTGGCACTGATCCACTCAGTGCAGGTGAATGGAGGGGAACCAGGGGCCTCACCCTCTCAGATTTCCTTGGTGTCTACCCTCTTTGTGGCAGGCGGAGGTGTCCTAAGACTTTGCTCTTTCTCCCTTTTCTTTGTAGCACAGTCCTTGTATGGACTCATTTCTGGCCCAGGATCCTGACCCCACACAAAAGGGTAAGTTCTCATTATTGGCAACAACTGGGTTAACCTGCTGGGAAGGGTGTGCTAGTCAGGGGAACAGAAGTGTGTGAATACTTGGAGGTGAGACTGAGTTGAGAATGTTCAAGGTGTCCATGATACCTGTGAGAACAGAAAACGGGGGCAGAAGTCAGGCCTGGAACGACAGCCTAAGGAGCTAGGCCTTCTGAAAATTTGCAGCAGAGCATTCAGGAGACTTTGAGACAGCCAGGGGGGAGGGGGGTCCCTCAAAAACCTCCAACCAGCCTGCGCACTGGGGTGGAGCCTCGAGAAGTTCGCCCTTTGCAACAGGGGGGAGCCTGGCCCCTGCTCTTCATTTGGAGAACCTGGGATTCAAATGGGGAGGGGGCGTGGGGGTGGTAGGGAAGGTGTGGCAGGGGAGGGGGGAAGTGCTTTAGCAGGGGACTCTGGCCTTGTGGAGAGATTCTGTTTCCCCGTTTTCTTCCTTTTCGCCCCATAAAACCCTGATTTACTCACCCTTCAAACAGTCTGAGCCTAAAGTTTTTTTTGACGGTGGGACGTACAAAGACCCTGTCTTTAGCTGAACTAAAGAAAATTCCTGCAACAATTTGGCAGATTGGCCAGGAATGGTGGCTCACGCCTGTAATTCCAACACCTTGGGAGGCCGAGGTGGGCAGATCATCTGAGATCGGGAGCTTGAGACCAGCCTGGCCAACATGGTGAAACACCATCTCTACTTCTTATATATAAAAAAATACACAATCTGGCCAGCCTCGTGGCCAGAGCCTGTAGTCCCACTACTCAGGGGGCTGAGGAAAGAGAATTGCTTTTACTCGGGAGGCAGAGGTTGTAGTGAGCCGAGATCGTGCCACTGCACTCCAGTCTAGGTGATAGAGCAAGACTCCATCACACACACACACACACACACCCCTCAGTTTGATAGATTACATAGAATAGGTTCCTTGTGCCGGCAAAGCTGAGACTTAAAGTTGAGGGGAGAGGCAGAAACCACGGAGGAGTATGAACTGACAGCCTTAAGATTCTGCTACTAGGGGATCATGGAAACAGATTGAGTTGAAGAATGATTGTGCCTGGAAGGCGTAGTCTGGGCGAAACCAAAACTGGTAGACAGGAGACCATTTGGACGCTGCATGCCAAATCCATAGCTTAGTTGACCACCCGCTTGCCTGGTTTTGCTCTGGACTCGTTATAGTGATCACAGGGACGTGAGGAGGAGCAGGCGCTTGTGGTCTCGAAGCCTGGTATTTTCTCTGAGTTGAGAGGCTCTGTAGGAGAGGAACCAGGGTGTATGTATGTGAGTGGATAGACTGTTGGTCCTCTAGGGAGAGCTGCTGCTTGTGAGCCCAGCTATCTCCATCATGGAAAGGTTGTGTGACCTTTGAGGATTTGGTTGTGTACTTCCGGGAGGAGTGGGAACTCTTTGAGGGGACTCAGAGGCTCTGGTCCCAATGATGTGAAGAACTTTGCACTGGTAACCACACTGGGAAAACCCTACTTTAGTTATCTGTTGCCTACATGGAAAATTACCTCTAAGTTTAGTGGATTGAAAAACCAGATATTTATTCTCTCAGTTTCTGTGAATTAAGAATTAGGCACAACTGGCCAGGCACAGTGGCTCACGCCTGTAATTCCAGCAGTTTGGGAGGCTGAGGCAGGTGGATCACCTGAGGTTGGGAGTTCAAGAATAGCCTGAACAACATGGAGAAACCCCGTCTCTACTAAAAATACAAAATTAGCTGGGCATGGTGGTGCATGCCTGTAATCCCAGCTACTTGGGAGGCTTAGGCAGGAGAATCACTTGAACCTAGGAGGTGGAGGTTGAAGTGAGCTGAGACCACACGATTGCACTCCAGCCTGGCCGACAAGAGTTAAACTCTGTCTCAAAAAAAAAAAAAAAAAAAAAGAATTAGGCACAACTTACTTGGGTACTTCTAGCTCAAGTTCTTTTCATGACTATATGGCCTAATTATTCTGCAGGACGTTGTCTCATCTGAAGGATAAGTGGACCAGCGTACACATATGAGGAGGAAGCTGTTGGAGTGAATTAGTTAGTTCCTTGCTGACAATTGGCAAGAAGCCTCCCTGAGATTCTTCCCTCGTTGTTTCCACCATAGGCAGGTCGCCGTCAGACATTCGGTTTTCATGAGAATGAACAAGAGATAGCATCCAAGAGGAAGCTGGTATTTTTGTAATCTATTCTCAGAAGTGACTTCCTATCACTTTTCCTATATTCTGCTCATTGTAAAAGAGTTCCAGGGTCTAGCCAAAACTCAACTGGTGGGACTCAATAAGGGCATGAATACCAGGGCTTGGGTTTAATTTCTGATTTCCTGAACTGGGTTTTGTGCTTCATTTTTTCCTCATGGACTAGCTGTCTCTGTCCAACAGTTGTATCGTGGCATGACTCCTTTCCTTGGTTTCCTAGAGTATGGGATAGGAGTACCATGTCTGGGCAGTGTGCCTCACTTCCTCCTCCCTCTAAGCAGTCCCAATAGTTACTTCCCTAAAACTTTGCAATGAAGGATTTGGGAGTCAGGAGTCTTGCAAAATATTCAACAGATTTCAGTGGTCTGCCCTCTCTTGGCTGGGTGAATTCTGCTGCACCCAGATTCTTCCTCCTTTCACTAATAGTTGTTTCTTGAGACCTGATTGTTCAATGAATTGCAGCAACATTTTTACAGAATTAAAAAAAACTAGTCTAAAATTTATATAACCAAATAAGAGCCTAATGGGCTCTAAGCAATCCTAAGCAAAAAGAACAAAGCTGAAGGCATCACATTATCCAGCTTCAAACTGTAGTAGAAAGCTACAGTCACCAAAACACCATGGTACAGGTAAAAAAAAAAAACAAAAACCAGACCCATAGACCAACAGAACAGAATAGAGAACTCAGAAATAAAGCTGTATACCTGTAATCATCTGATTTTCAACAAAGTAACATCAAACAAGGGGGAAAGGACTCTCTATTCAATAAATACTGCTGGGATAACTAACTAGCCATATGCAGAAGATTGCAACTGGATGCTTTTCCTCTCACAATGTACAAAATTCAACTCAAGATGGATTAAAGACTTAAATGTAAAACTTAAAACTATAAAAACCTTAGCATAAAACCTAGGAAAATACATTCGGAATATAGGCCCTGGTAATGATTTTATGATGAAGACTCCAAAAGCAATTGCAACAAAAGAAAAACAGACAAATGAGACCTAACTAAACTAAGGAGCTTCTGCACAGCAAGTAAACTACCAACAAGCAAACAACCTACTCAATGGGAGGAAAAGTCTGCAAACTGCTCCTCTGACAATGGTATATCCACAATCTGTAAGGAAGTTAAACAAATTAAAGCAAAAAACAACCCCATTAAAAATGGGCAAAGGACATGAACAGACACTTTTCAAAAGAAGACATACATGTAGCCAACAGGCAAATGAAAAAATGGTTAACATCGCTAATAATTAGAGAAATGCAAATCAAAACAACCATGAAATACCATCTCACACCAGTCAAAATGGCTACCAAAAAGTTAGAAAATAATAGATGTTGGCGAGGTTGTTAAGAAAAAGGAATGCTTATACACTGCTGCTGGAAAAGTAAATTAGTTCAGCTATTGTGGAAAGCAGTTTGGAGGTTTCTCAAAGAGCTTAAAACAACTTCTGGCCAGGTGCGGTGGCTAACGCCTGTAATTCCTGCACTCTGGGAGGTCGAGGCAGGTGGGTCACCTAAGGCCAGGAGTTGGAGATCAGTCTGGCTAACATAGTAAAACACTGTTTTTACTAAAAACACACAAAAAATTAGCCAGGTATGGTGGCACGTGCCTATAATCCCAGCTACTCAGAAGGCTGAGGCAAGAGAATCACTTGAACCCAGGAGGCAGAGATTGCAGTGAACTGAGATTGCACCAGTGCACTCTAGCTTGGGCAACAAGAATGACTCTCTGTCTCAAAACAAAACAAAAACAGACTTTCCACTTGACCCAGGATATATTACTAGGTATGTACCCAAAAATATAATAATTCTATCAAAAAGAAACACACACCTGTGTATTCATTGCAGCACTATTCACAAGAGCAAAGACATGGATCAACCTAGATGCCCATCAACAGTGGAATGGAGAAAGAAAATGATGTATGTATACATCATGGAATACCATGCAGCCATAAAAAAATCATGTCCTTTCCAGCAACATGGATGTAGCTGGAGGTCATTACCCAAAACGAATTAAGGCAGGAACAGAAAAGCAAATACTGCATGTTCTCACTTATAAATGAGAGTACACATGGACTAAATGTTGAGTACACATGGACACTAAGAAAGAAATAGTAGTCCCTGAGGCCTACTTGAAGGTGGAGGGTGGGAGAGGGTGAATATTGAAGAACTACCTACTGGTATGTTCATTACCTTGGTGACAAAATAATGTGTACACCAAACCCCTGTGACATACAATTAACCTATGAAACAAACCTGTACATATACCCACAGAACCTAAAATAAACATAAGAAAGAAAAAAAATAGATTTATATATAGTTTGTGGTAGTAAGTGATAAAAGCCTAGTATCTACATATATTTTATACATCATGACATGTAGCTTTTCTTATTTTTTTCCATATTTCTAGGTTACATGGTTCAGCTGTGATTTTTTTCCCCAATTTTTCATATGTCAAAAAATTTGTCCTGTATATCTGTTGAAAAAAATTTTTGTATGAGTGAACCCACACAGTTCAAATTTGTGTCATTCAAGGATCAACTGTAGTCATAAAATGGAAGAAAGCACAGCAATTAAAACTACTGCTTCACGGCCGGGCTCGGTGGCTCACGCCTGTAATCCCAGCACTTTGGGAGGCCGAGGCGGGCGGATCACGAGGTCAAGAGATCGAGACCATGATGGCCAACACGGTGAAACCCCGTCTCTACTAAAAATACAAAAAAATTAGCCGGGCATGGTGGCGCCTGCCTATGGTCCCAGCTACTCGGGAGGCTGAGGTGGAAGAATCGCTTGAACCCAGGAGGCGGAGGTTGCAGTGAGCCAAGATTGGGCCACACTGCACTCCAGCCTGGGCAACAGAGCAAGACTCCGTCTCAAAAAAAAAAAAAAAAAAAACTACTGCTTCACAAAAAAGTATAAAAATTAGAGGACAAAACTCCCCACAACTACTAGTTCATGCAACAGCACCAGTGAATCTCATAGAAAAAGATATTGACGATAATATTTAAGACACATACTGTAGAGGTCTGTAGATAAGTCCAAAAAGAAAAACAGGCAAATCTTATACATGGTGATAAAGGACAGAATAATGGATACCTCTTTTCAGGGCTGTTGAGAATTTTCTGCATCTTTGTGCGGTTGGGGGTTATACAGACATTGATATGAAAATATTCATCAAGCCGAACACTGGCAATTTGTCCATTTTATCTTGTTTATACATATTTAAAATAGATAAAAAGATAAATATAGTAAATACCAATACCCATACCCCAGATAATAAAGTGGAATCAGTAATATCAGAATTTTAAAATGAAACTCAGATTGCAAATTCCATCTTATACTTTAGAGGAAACTTATCAGAAGTTTACTTTGCTTAATTTTTTTTCATTAAAAATTTTACACCTTATCTGAGTATCACTAATATATTTTTGTTTGATATTGAAATTGATAGGAATAGAATCATTCTCTTAGTGTGTTTTTCTTTGCTGTGGATTATTTTCAGTATTTTTGAGATAAATTTATTATTGTTAGTGATCATTTTTTACTTATAGTATCTGTATTTAAAGCTATAACTGTCCCGATAAAATGTTATTAAACACATCTCTAAAGAATATATGGAAGTACCATTATTTGAAAAAAGTTACATTTTTAACTATCTTTAATTTTGCAATGCATAAGTTATCCAGTATTTTGTAACTTAATTTCCAAACACTTCTTTTCATATTTTCCATGAACCTCTCTTACTGATTCATGTCTTGATTGCATCATGTGTATTATGTCACTCTGTGAATCGAAGATACTTTTGAGACATCTATATTGATAGCTCTGTAAATATTCAGTTGTACTAAATATAAACATCCTATATTTGTATTTATTAGGCCAGAATTATCACTCTTGGTGTGAGAGTTCACTAGACCTTTAGCCATTTTAATATTGGTTGTTTCTATTAATTACTGAGATAGCTGATATAAAAATGCTCAACATATTAATAAATTTAGTCTATCCTTTTACTAATTGTTGCTTTATGAATACAAGTTAGCATTATACATTATATACAGTTCAAAATACAATTTCTTGGTGATCATTTCTTTTTTTTTTTTCTTTTTTTTTGAGATGGAGTTTTGCTCTTGTTGCCCAGGCTGGAGTGCAATGGCACAATCTCCCAGCTCGCTACAACTTCTGCCTCCCGGTTTCAAGTGATTCTCCTGCCTCAGCCTCCTGAGTAGCTGGCTACAGGCACCTGCCACCATGCCTGGCTAATTTTGTATTTTTAGTAGAGATGGAGTTTCACCATGTTGGCCAGATTGGTCTCAAACTCCTGACCTCAGATGATCCACCTGCCTCAGACTCCCAAAAGTTCTGGGATTACAGGTGTGAGCCACCATGATCGTTTCTTTAATATTGATATTTTCTGATATAAATTCTCATTTTCATGTGTTAATTCTTTAATTGTTGTATTAAATATATTTTTATTAAATATATTTTTCCCAAAGCTGTTTCATATAGTTTTCTAATATTGTACTCTAGAAGTGCTTTTTGTATCCATACTACTGTTGGATTTTTTTTTTTTTTTCTGAGAGACTGTCTTACTGTGTTACCTGGGCTGGAGTGCCATGACACCATCAGAACTCTCTGTAGCCTTGGCTCAAGTCTCCTGAGCAGCTAGGATTACAGGCTTGTGCCACCACACCCTGCTGTTCCTCTTTTTTGTACAGACAGGGCCTTGCTATGTGATTCAGGCTGGTCTATTAATAGAATTCCTGACTACAAGCAATTCTCTTGCTTCAGCCTCCCACATTGCAGGGATTATAGGCATGAGCCACTGTGCCTGGCCTTTTGGAAATTTTTAACACTTCAAAAATTACTAACTGCTAATTTAAGAATTTATTCCACACTTGTTTCATGAAACAGCTGATACATTTGGATTTATATACATCCTCTGGTTGTGTGTGTGCTTTTCTTTGCTTTACTCATTGTGTGTACTTTATTTTTTATAATGTTTTATTTCTTTACATTTTCATTTTTCTTCAAATTTGTAAGACATATACTCTGATTCAGTTAATGTTGAATCTTTAAATCAGTTAATGTTTAATCTTTAAAACAGTTATTTAATACATTATAGAGTTAGTCTTTGCTCTCCTCAGTAAATATAAGAAATTTCTACATTAATTAATTTGCCCATAACAGTTTATATACTATTGAAGATATGCATGCTAATTCCACCATTCTGTCTCCAGAAGCAAATATTAATATTTTATAAAGATGATGAGTGGTCTTGTTGATCCACAGATGCACCCCTCTCTCAGATCCTCATTGCTTATATCATCACAGACCAGTCACCTGGGATCACTTTCCTTCAACCTTAAGAAGGATCTTAAAAGTGTTATTTTATGCCCATAATTTTTTTCCATTAAACTTCTCATTTTGGGATTCAAATAGTCTTATTTCACAGTTTTTCTTAGTCAGTGCATTTGTTGTGCATAGAAATCCGTTGGCAGTTATATCTGTAACTCTTTCAGTGTGTTATTCCATTGTGTTGCTGACACTTAAATTTGTTTTGGCTTGGAGTGGAGACAGATAATTTATATTATACGTATATGTAATTATATATGTGTGTATATAAATTATATATGTGTATACATAAAAATTAGTGTATGTGTGTATATATATTTTTTTCCTATATTAATTATCTCTATGTCATCTCATAAACCAGATTATAAAATTTTAACTACAGTGACACCTAAGTGGATAGTGGAGTTAAAAACTATGAAGAGCAATTAGTCTTGACAGGTCTGTGTTTTGAATCATATGGCCTATAAGAATGTGTCTTTTGGACAATAGACCTACCTGTAGTTTATGAAACTCTCTTGCATGTGATTTTTTTTTCAATTAAATGAGTCTAGTGATATATAGATGTGCTTTTGTGCAAAAATTATAACCATTACCGGGCTGGGCGTGGTGGCTCACACCCATAATCCCAGCACTTTGGCAGGCTGAGGCGGTCAGATCACCTGAAGTCAGGAGTTCGAGACCAGCCTGACCAACCTATAGAAACCGTGTCTCTACTAAAAATACAAAATTAGCAGGGTAGGGTGGTGCATGCCTGTAATCCCAGCTAGTCAGGAGGCTGAGGCAGGAGAATCAACCTGGGAGGCGAAGGCTGCCATGAGCCGAGATCATGCCATCACACTCCAGCCTGGGCAACAAGAGCAAAACTAAAAAAAAAAAAAAATTATAACCATTACCTATGGTGCTATTTGATGAGTGAGGGAATGATTGTACTTTGTTTTGGTTGTTTTGTTTTTTCAAAATCACCACTGATGCCAAAAAGGTGGATCTTTGATTTATCTTCCTAAAGCAATGTGAGAACCTTGTGTTGAAGAAGACTGATAGTAGCCTGTATGTATCTAGCACAATGTGCCAGGCTGGGTGTTAAGTACTTCCCATGTTTTCATGAAGTTTGTTATAGTGTTTTCCAACTTACTTTTTTTTTTTTTTGGCTAATGACTTTTAAAGACCCCCAGTTCTTGAACTTGAGCTAGGGTCCCATCTCCAGAGTTTCTTTATCAGAAGGTATAAGTTGGGTTCAAGAATTTACAGTTTTTTATAAGTTCATAGTGAAGCTAATGCTGTAAAACCACCTACCAAATTGGTAATCAGTGAATTAGAAGAGACTCATGTTTTCGCCATGTTACATGCAAAGCGCCTCCTTCACCTTTCGCCATGAATAAAAGCTCCCTGTGGCCTCACCAGAAGCAGATACCGGCACCATGCTTCCTGTGCAGCCAGCAGAAAAGTAGCATGACATCTCTTTTCTTATATGTTAACAAAAAATTAGTAGAACATTTAATGTTTTACAAAAAGCTCCACAAGCGAGACACAGACATTATTCCATTTATTAATACATTTCAATTCCCGAAGCTGACAGAGGTGAAGCAGGTCTCCCAGGGCTTCAGAAGCAGGAGGATTAAATGATGGGTCACCTGCTGGCGACTTCAGAGGCGTGGCATTGTCCCCAGCGGCCAGGGAAATCAGGGTGCATACCCTTTAAAGACAGCTTTGACCTCCGAGGCACAGCTTTCCCAGTCTGTCTTCCCCTCCCTGCGCGCCGCATTTCTGGCCGGCGTGCAGCCAATCACAGCCCAGAAACTGGGCGTTTCCTGCGGCGGGGGCGGGACTTCTGGCGTCGCCGTCGTGACGTATTTTTCCTTTGCCCGGTCGGTGCATTCTAGTTGTGAAGGCTGAGTCCTAGATTGGGTGGACTTTCTACTCGGCTCTCGCCGAACCAAGCAAGAAAAGACAGAGAGGACTACAGGACCTTCCTCCGCGCTTTTGATACAATCCACAACCCCTGTCGTGGGACGGGCGGCCTCTCGCGGAGGTGTCTGCCGGGGCTGGGCTCGTACCGAGGCCTCCACACACGCCCTCTTGTCCTTGTCACCCCCGGAGGCCGCCGCCTTGTCTTGTGAGCGTTTTCACACCGGCTAGACTGAGGCTTGGAGTGCTACCCTCAGCCCGAGGGCGTCCAGCGCGGTGGAGGCGTGGGATTTTGGCTGAGCCCACCGGGCACATCCCATTCACCCCTTCTCATGGCAGCGGCGCTGCTGATGGACCCGGTTCAGGTGAGTGGTGGAATCCCTCAAGCGCATACCGGCCTGGGTGGTGTGTCCTGGGATGTTCGCTCTCATCGCGCACTTCTCTTGACCACCCTGGAGGGTGGTCACTCCGTCGCATTATGCAGAGGGATTCCTCTTTCCTTATCAGTGGCATAAGGCGTGGAACAGATTCGAAGGCGCAGGGGCAGTTCGTACAAATGCATGCATGGGGATGAGAATGAGCTTGGAAGGTTCTGGGAACCGTCTGTGCCAGGTGAGAACAGAGAATGGGGGGTCAGAGATAGGCCTGGAATGACAGCCTGAGGAGCTGATCCTCTCTTCTAAGGGTGTTGGGACTCATGCAAGGTTTGGTACAGAGAAGGGAGGTCCTCTGACAAAGTTCTTTTTTTTTTTTTTTTTTTTTTAAATAAAGATGGGGTTTCACCATGTTGGCCAGGCTGGTCTTGAACTCCTGACCTCAGGTGATCCACCCACCTCGGCCTCCCAAAGTACTAGGATTACAGGCGTGAGCCACCACGCCCAGCTACGCAGTTTTTAAAGGGCTCCCTCTGGCTGCAGAGTGGGTAGACTGGGGAGCATAGAGGTAGACGGGGAGATCAAGATGGAATCTACTGAAATAGTGCGGGTGAGCATTGATGGTGGGTGGGCTAGTTTGGTGGCAGCAGAGGTTAGAGAGGAGTATATGGGTTTTGTATATGTATTTTATAAGGCTGACCAGATTCTCTGATGAGACATAGTGATGTCCTGGGATTCTTCACATGTCCGTCTTCACTTGACACTAGGGGCGTGAATGGGGGTCATTTCTAGCTTAGTATCCTGAATCCAGACCATGAGTTGTGTGGAGTTATGTAGAGAAGTCCCCACCTGGCAACCAATGGCATGAGTACTGGAAGAGTATATGAAACCCAGGAACAGGTACTGCAAATGCTTGTGGGTAAGATTGAGTTGGGAGTGCTCAGGGGACCTCAGATCTTAATTACCTTTTTGGAAACAGGTATCAGAGGAAGGAGTTAGGCAGGAATGGCTGGCCGAGGAGCTAGACCCCTATCCTAAGTGTGGTGAAACTCATGGGAGATTTGGAGCAGAGGAGGAGATGATCTGACTCGGATTTTAACAAGCTGTCTCTGACTTTCAGGTTGAGAACAGACTGTCAGCATGAGGGAGGAGCTACTGCAGTGGTGTTGATGGTGTCTGGTCTAGAGGTATGGCTGTGGAGGTGAGAAAAGTTGGTGAATTTTCCTTTTTTTAAGTAGGGTGATTGGATTTTTTGGTGCGAAGGGCAAATGAGAGAAGAGAGTCATCGTTGATCCTAAGATTGGTTTATTTTTGCTGTAGTGGTAAAATTATGGAAATGCCATCAACTGAGATGGAGAAGTTGGCAGCAGGTATGATTTTTAGTGGTTATATCAGGAGTTAGGCTTTGGCCATGTTTAGGTTAAGAAATCTCAATTGACATCTTAGTTGAGGCCTCAAGAAGACACACAGGTTTTTAGTTCTGGGGAAGAGTCCTGGTGAAGAACTTGAAAAAAATGGTGGGCAGTATGTGGAGTGGGATGGGGTATCTTCAAGTCATGGTGGTAATGCTGTTACTGAGTAAGGAGGTTGAAACTGGAGACTGAGAGAAAACTAGGTCTGTTGCTTAGGCACCTGGGTGGCAGTGGTACATAGTGTGAAGACACGAGCACTTCCTGGACACTGCGTGCAGACTGGCATGGGGGATAAGGGATGTCATTGAGGTGCATATGGGATGGGCCAGTGGTAGTGGAGATCTCAGATGTGAGGAAGGTGTGGTCCAAAGAGTAATTGTGCATGTTGAGAGGACTGTGAACCAATGCTCTTAAGACTCTAGTATTGGCAGCTCATGGGAGAAGATGGAGCTGAAGTTTGGTTGTGTTTAGAGGCATCGCCTGGACAACACCAGGAGAACTGGTTAGTAGAAGAGTATTTGGTCCTGCCAGACCCAGAGTTGAGACAGTATCTGTCTGCACACTTGCCTGGTTCTGCTCTGGGCTGGACACAGTGGTGAGAGGGACATGAGGAGAGAGCAGGTTCTAGTGGTGCCAAGGTCTGTATCTCCTCTTAGTTGGGAGGCTACAGAGGCGAGGGACTAGAGGGTGGGTGTGTAAGTGTATAGACGGGGGAGGAAGGTTTTGGAGAGATATGCTGACTATGGACTCAACTGTACTCATTATGGCAGAGTTGTGTGACCTTCGAGGATGTGTTCGTGTACTTCTCTCGAGAGGAGTGGGAACTCCTTGAGGAGGCGCAGAGATTCCTGTACCGTGATGTGATGCTGGAGAACTTTGCACTTGTGGCCACCCTGGGTAAGTCTGTTTTAGTTATCTAATGCTACATGACAAAGCTTGGTAACTTCAAACAATAAAACAATGAAAATTAGTTATCTCTCAGCTTCAGAGCATTGGGAATCTGGTTACAGCATATTTTATTTGTTATTTTCAATTTTTTTTTTTTTTTTTTTTATGTTTCGAGGCAGAGTCTTACTCTGTCACCCAGGCTCAGTGCAGTGTTGTGATCATGGTTCATTGCAGCCTCAAACTCCTAGGCTAAAATGATCCTCCCACTCAGCCTCCCGAGTAGCTGGGACTACAGGTGCATGCCACCATGCCCAGCTCTTTTTACTTTTTGTAGAGATGAGGTCTTGCTATATTGCCCAGGCTGGTCTACAGCTCCTGATCTCAAGCGATCCTTCCTCCTTGGCCTCCCAAAGTACTGGGATTACAGGCTTGAGTCAGTGCAGCCAGCCTGATCACAGCTTCTTATGCAGTTGCTTTTGGCTCTCATGAAGTTTTAATCAAGCTCTCAACCAGTATCATGGTCTTATCTAAGAAGAATCCACTTACAAGCTCACTCACGTTGCTGTTTGCAAGATTTAGTTTCTTGTGGCTTGTTGGACTGTGAGCATTGTTCCTTGCTGGCTATTGGCCAAAGTCCGCCCTCAGTTGGTCTTTCTGTAGTGGACCTCATAACAGGGAAGCTAACTTCTCTTTGAGCAAGTGAGTACAAGAATATTAAAGATGGAAGCCAAGGATTGTAACCTAATATCGAAAGTGTCATTGCATTATTTTTGCCATATTCTATTCCTTGGAAATGAGTCAGTCCATCCAGCTTACCATCAAAGGAGGAGCCTTACACAGGGGCAAGAGCACTAGAGGTAAGGACCACTGGGACCATCTCAGAGGCTGTGTTCCACAGGCCTTTACACCCACTGCAGTGTCCTTGCTGGTGGGGTTTGAGTCTTCCCCTGTTCCCCATGGGCCACTCTTTCTGTCCATCATATCAGTGACTCTTCTCCTTCCCTTCTTTGTTTCCCAGAGTAGGTGCTGCGGGTGCCAAGACTGGCTGTGTTCAGTGTCTCTGCCGTCACTGGGTAATCTGAACATCTGTTGCCCTAGAGCTTTGCAGGAAAAGGTTAGGATTCAGGGGTTTTTCAGTCTGCGAAGCAGATTCTACACAGCTCAGGTGCTTACTACCTGAGTCAGTGTCATGATCTTTGCACCTCTTTGTCCTAGGTTCTGCCGCCATCCTCTTGTTGATGTTTCCTGGGGCCTGACTGTGCCAGGAAGTTCAGGAGCTGACACAGTCATTTATTGTGGTGATTACAGGGCTATCCTGGTATATCCTCCTTGGAAAGTATGTTTTCTAAACGTTCTGCTTTCTCTGTGGACTAGTCTACCTGCACCACTCACCAGCCCTTTATTTGCTTTACAGCTTTCATTTTCCCAGTTTCATGTAGTTGCCCATCTGGAGAGGAGCAGAAAGCCTTGGGTGCCTGACAGGGCAGACATCACTCCAGCCGCAATAAGGGAGACCTGGGGAGGGCCTGTTCTCGCTGAATGGAGCTGGGAGAGGGTATCTGTTATGGTTGAGTTCAAATCGAACCTTCAGTTTGTTTCGTGTTTGTCAGTGTTTTGCTGCCAAGGCCCATAGTGATTCTGCACATCTACTTTTCTTCCCTCATTCTTGGCACTTTTTCCTTTTGTCATTTCTCACCTGTCTTCCATCCTTTGGGTGTTTTCCCACTTTTCTGTCTCCATGTTTCACTTGCTGTCTTCAACATTAGCTCACTTTAATATGTCATGAATTGTGCACATTAAATAGTCCTTGAGAACTAGCTACTTATATGGGGTCAGATTTTCCTGGGCATGGACACACCTATTAGCACAGAGCTCACCTGACACCAGCAGTCAAGGCCCTGCTGAAATCCTCTTGCAGAGATATCAGGTAGAGGCTTCACCTCTACTTCCTATCTGATACCCCATTGTCTTTAGGTTTTTACCCCATAGTTAGGGTTCCTCCATTCTGTGACCTATAGAGGCCCTCTACTGACAACCAGCCCTTCTTTGTACTGTTTCCAGCTCTCTTGTCCTGCCAACAAGCCAGTGGACTCATGTTGGTGATAACACACATTTGTGATGGGGCTTCTGCCTGCCACCAACGTCAACGTGCACTTCACCAGCATTTTTTTGCTTTCAGGTTTTTGGTGTGAAGCAGAAAATGAGGAGACACCTTCAGAGCAGAGCATTTCTGTAGAAGGAGTGTCACAGGTCAGGACTGCTGAGCCAGGTCTCTACCAGAAAGCACACCCGTGTGAGTTGTGTGACCCACTCTTGAAAGACATTTTGCACCTGACCGAACACCAGGGATCACACCTTACACAGAAACTGTACACACATGGGCTGTGTAGGAGAAAATTCTCATTCAGTGCAAAATTTTACCAGCACCAGAAGCAACATAATGGAGAGAATTGTTTCAGAGGGGATGATGGAGGGGCCTCATTTATGAAGAGCTGTACAATCTGCATGTTAGGGAGATCCTTTACATGCAGGGAGGAAGAGATGGACTTACCAGACAGCTCTGGCCTCTTCCAGCACCAGACCACTTACAGTACGGTGAGTCCATGCGAAAGGACTGAACGCATGGAGTCTTTCCCACACAGCTCCAGTCTTGGACAACACCAAGGAGACTATGATGGACAGATGCTTTTCATTTGTGGTGATGAAGGGAAAGCCTTTCTGAACACCTTTACTCTTCTTGACAGCCAGATAACGCATGCTAAGGTGAGACCCTTTAGATGCCTACCATGTGGAAATGTGTTCAAGGAGAAATCAGCTCTTATTAATCACAGAAAAAGCCACAGTGGAGAAATATCTCATGTGTGTAAGGAGTGTGGAAAAGCCTTCATTCACTTACACCACCTAAAAATGCACCAGAAATTTCACACTGGAAAAAGACATTATGCATGCAGCGAATGCGGGAAGGCCTTCAGCCGCAAAGACACACTTGTCCAGCACCAGAGAGTTCACACTGGAGAAAGGTCTTATGACTGCAGCGAGTGTGGAAAGGCCTACAGCAGAAGCTCCCACCTCGTTCAACACCAGAGAATTCACACGGGAGAAAGGCCTTATAAGTGCAACGAATGTGGGAAGGCCTTTAGCCGTAAAGACACGCTTGTCCAGCACCAGAGATTTCACACTGGAGAAAGGCCTTATGAGTGCAGTGAATGTGGAAAATTCTTTAGCCAAAGCTCCCACCTTATTGAACACTGGAGAATTCACACTGGGGCAAGGCCTTATGAATGCATAGAATGTGGAAAATTCTTTAGCCATAACTCGAGCCTCATTAAACATCGGAGAGTCCACACAGGAGCAAGGTCCTATGTGTGCAGCAAGTGTGGGAAGGCCTTCGGCTGCAAAGACACACTCGTCCAGCACCAGATAATTCACACTGGAGCAAGGCCTTATGAGTGCAGTGAATGTGGGAAGGCCTTCAGCCGTAAAGACACGCTTGTGCAACACCAAAAAATCCACACTGGAGAAAGGCCTTATGAGTGTGGCGAATGTGGCAAATTCTTTAGCCATAGCTCCAACCTTATCGTCCACCAGAGAATTCACACTGGAGCCAAGCCTTATGAGTGCAGTGAATGTGGGAAATGCTTTAGCCACAACTCCAGCCTCATTCTGCACCAGAGAGTTCACACCGGATCAAGGCCTTATGTGTGCAGTGAATGTGGGAAGGCTTATATTAGTAGCTCCCACCTGGTTCAGCACAAGAAAGTGCACACGGGAGCAAGACCTTATGAGTGCAGTGAGTGTGGGAAATTCTTTAGCCGCAACTCTGGCCTCATTCTACACCAGAGGGTTCACACTGGAGAAAAGCCTTATGTATGCAGTGAATGTGGGAAAGCCTACAGCAGAAGCTCCCATCTTGTTCGTCACCAGAAAGCACACACTGGGGAAAGACGTCATGAATGCAACAGTTGTGGTGACCCTTTAGCTGCATCTCTTAAACTTGTTTAACACCAAAAAATTCACACAAGAGAAAGGCCTTATGAATCCAGAAAGTGTGTCATCTTCTTGTTCATGCTCATAGGACTCACACCAGAGTAATGCTCTATGAGTACCCTTTGTGAGAGAACCATCAGCTAGCAGATAAGCCTTCTAGATTCATTCCACCCTGGGGAGATTCCTGGTAAGCACCACATATATGGGAAGCTTTCATGAGGTGTATTGCACTTTGTAACTGTCTAGGGCTCTTGATGGAATTATATTACTGCTAGTGCCTGTGGCGGAAGCCATCTTATTCCTACCAGCTGTGTGTGTCAAGCACTCCATTTTGCTCAGGGAAGGCAGACCCCTGTGCTTTCTATCTCTTCCCTGCAGGGAATCATGAGTGTTTTCAAGGACCACCCCCCCGCCCCACCCCGAACCATTGAGTGTCCTCATCTTTTCCCTCATGATTAGGTTCTGAGCAAACATTATCTAGCTCTGGCCAAAAGGACCTGAGCTAGGGTCTGCTGGGATTTCATGACAGGATTTTCCATCGTCATGGACAATGCTGACTGTAAATGTGATAGCTGTGTCTTACTTGTACTGCCAAATCATCCAACTTTGGAACTGCTTGTCTTATGCTGCTCTGGTTTATACAGTGATAAAGGCCTATTGTGGCAGCCTTTACTCTTGGGGATTTTGTTACTACATAGAGTGGATTGAGAAAAGAATTGGATTCTGTCATGAAGGAAGTAACACCTTTTGTGGACACCACCTTTATGTGCCTCAGAGGGGACCAAAGGATGGCAGAAAACAGTTCTCATAGTTAGACCTAATTTGTACCATTGCCCTAGGTCTGCTAGGAAAGACTAAAAAGATTTTTGTGCCTAACTTTGTGGCCTGGCTGCCAGGACTTCCTGTGAGCCCAGTGAGGAGGGCATAGTTGGTGTGAAAATCTGTGCTTCTGGAAGCAACATAAGTTGAGTCCCTTGACTGGCACGTACTCCCAAGCACTGTTGAGGGATTGCTGTCTTCAGTACCTGTACAGGACGGAGTCCCTGATACCCAGTATCCCATAGGCCAGTGACATTGACTACAGTCACTGTAGACCTCTATAGGGCAATGTGAAAATCATGATTGGTACAGAAACATTGAGATAATGGAGTGGGAATGACTGTGACAAACAAAAGATCTGAACATTCTAGAGGGGCATCCACAGATATCGGTGCAATTATGATGGTGTGGGATGGGGGTGCACAGAAATTCTCAGGACCTTTGGACATCTGTATCGCCTCTGGCCAAGGCCACTGTCAGAGTAAATAATGTAAATGTTTGTGGATTTCTGTGTCTCCCTGGGCAGTTGACCTTGTGGCCATCACTGCACAGACAGGAACCCCAGCACTGACAGAAGAAATATACAGGGATGGGTCTTCTCTGACCCACCAGCATTCCTAGTGACTGAGGTGGACGTGGATTTCATTGCCCACCGATTTTTACCAACATTGAGGGAGGGCTTACCCTCCTAAATTGTAGGGAGAGGAATATGGTTGAACCAAAATAGTTGACAGATCTAATTTTCCAAGTGGAACAGTATATATAGATTTTAATGATGAACATTTATTTAACAACTTTATGGAGGTATGATTAACATGCAATAAACTGGAAATGTATAAAGTATAAAATGTGCTATGTTTCAGCATGTATATACACCTATGAAACCACCACAGTCAAGATACCCAACGTAACAAAAGATTGTCCCTTTATAACTTTTCTCAATCTTTCCTCATCTTGTTTTCCACAATTCACAAGCAACAGCAAGCATTTTCTATAATTTTATAAGTGAAACCGTACGGTGTGTACTTTTTAGGGGGGCTCTTGCTTTTTCAGTAAACATAACTATTTTAAGGTTTATTATCTTGTTGCATGAATCAATTGTTTGCTCATTTGTATTGCTGAGTAGTATTTCATTGTATATCATAATTTTTCTTTTTTGTCAGCTTAATTGTTATGGATGTTTAGGTTGCTTTCAGTTTTTGGCTATTACAAATAAACCTTTGAAGATTTGTGTGCAAGTTCTGGCTGAATGATATTCCATTCTATAAATATACCTTGGTTTTTCTTTATCCATTTACTTTATGAAGGACATTTTAGTTGCTTTCAAGTTTTGGCACTTACGAATAAATCTACTACATATTTGTATAGTTTTTCTGTGGACCTATGTTTTCAACTCATTTGGATACATGCCAAGGAGTGCAATTTTCTCTGTCATATAGTATGTTTAGTCTTGTAAGAAACTGCCAAGGTATCTTCCAAAGTTGCTATACCTTTTTTTTTTTCTGAGACAAGTCTTGCTTTGTCACCCAGGCTGGAGTGAAGTGGCATGATCTCGGCTCACTGCAACCTCCGCCTCCTGGGCTCAAGCAACTCTCCCACCTCAGCCTCCTGAATAGTTGGGATTACAGGTGCGCGCCACCACACCCAGCTGATTTTTGCAAGTTAGTAGAGACGGGGTTTTGCCATGCTGGCCAGGCTGGTCTCGAACTCCTGACCTCAGGTGATCACCCTCGGCCTCCCAAAGTGCTGGGATGACAGGCGTGAGCCACTGCCCCATTCCGTGGCTATACCAGTTTTGCATCCAACCAACAATGAACATTCCTGTTGCATCTCATCCTAGGCAGCATTTGGCATTTGCAGTATTTGGGATTTTAAAATGCCATTCAAGTAGGTGTAGTGGTATACCATTGTTGCTTTAATTTGCAATTCCCTAATGATGCACAATGAGTATCTTTTATTTTTTTAAAGGCAATGTTTTTGTTTTTGGTGAGATAGAGTCTTGCTCTGTCACCCAGGCTGGAGTACAGTGGCATGATCTTGGCTCACTGCAACCTCCACCTCTTGCGTTCAAGCGATTCTCCCACCTCAGCCTCATGAGTAGCTGGGACTACAGGCACCCACCACCATGCTTAGCTAATTTTTGTATTTTTAGCAGAGACAGGGTTTCATCATGTTGACCTGGCAGGTCTCGAACTCCTGACCTCAGGTGATTCTCCCACCTTGGCCTTCCAGAGTGCTGGGGTTATAGCACCCAGCCTGGCTGTTTTTTTTTTGTTTTTTTTTTTATGAGTTTCACACATCTGAATAGGTGGCTTGCAGAGAGAGAAGTTAACAACTTTGGCTGTTAGTTTGAATCTGTGATTTATGAATCCCAAAAAGACAAAGAATCTAAGAAAACATAACAGTCCTACATACACACAGCAGCTGGCACCTGTATTCCCAGTGTGTCACATGTACCTACCGTTGACCTATTTGACCGTTTTAAGTTTATATGTGCTCATTGAACATTTTCTAGAGCAGTAAATACACATCATCACACAGCGTCCCTCTTCTTATTTATTTTGAGATAAAGTCTTACAGTGTCACCTAGGCTGGAGTGCAGTGTCGCAATCTCCGCTTACTTCAACTTCTGCCTCCCAGGTTCAAGCGACTTCTCTTGCCTCAGCCTCCTGAGTAGCTGGGATTGTGGTACCTGCCACCATAACTGTCTAATTTTTTGTATTTTTAGTAGAGACGGGGTTTCACTATGTTGGCTAGGCTGGTCTTGAACTCCTGACCTCGTGATCCACCTGTCTTAGCCTCCCAAAGTCCTGGGATTACACGTGTGAGCCACCATACCCGGCCTTCATTTTTATTTTTTGACAGGTCTTTCCATTTATTATCTGTACTTACCACTCCAAACAGTTAATACGCAATGTTTTCAAGTACGAAAAAAGAATTACATTTAGGAGACAGAGCATAATGTGTCCCAAGATTCCAGCACAGCCAGTCTCAACTTCATTCTTGGACTTCTCAGACTGCTGTCTTGCTAAAACTTTAATCTACTTTTTTCCCCCTTCACATGTCACAGATAGGTTTCTGTAGAAGTATTTCTGCCACTTTTTTTGAATAACAACTGTGGGAAGTAGAAAAGTTCCTTTTTAAGTTTTCTTGTTAAAGAATAAGTGTGCTAATAACTTTGTTAAGCCCTATCCTATGTAGCTGTTAGATATGCCATGCTTACAGGCACATAGTACATTCTAAGTCCTTGTATTTTAACCAAGATATCTGTGGTGGACTTGCTCACGGGCATGTCCCAGTTAACTCTCCATTGTTTTTACCCGTTTAGAAAAGTTTTAAGTTGTTAGACAATCTGGTTTTAGTTTAGATTGTGAGGTCTGGCTCCAGCCAACGGAGATCAGACACAGCAGTAAGGACGACCCCAAATGCATAAGGAATAAATTTGTGAGATTTCCTTTGTTCATTGTACTCTTGGGGTAAGATGGCTAGTGACAGTACCCTTCCTGCAGTCCAGGAAGTAAAAATTGCGTTGCTGAAAGATCCTTTGTCTCAGTGCTGATTTTTCTTGCGGCACAGAGCATCTATTTCCGATAACAACAACATCATTGTTAGTCCAAACTGCACCATTCTGTAAGCCCCTGCCATTTAACAAGACTTGGTCAGAGTGAAGCAATCCACGGGAGTAAGGGCCTTGCGGAACATTCTGCCCAACTGCCTGACTTTATCACATCAAGCTGGCAAAAGGTCCAAGGGACGTCACTGTCACATCTTGCCAGAAAAAGGGCCAAACCACCTCGGGAACATGTTATGAACATCTTTGGGCCAGGTGCAGGGGCTGACGCCTGTCATCCCAGCACTTTGGGAGGCTGAAGCGGGTGAGTCCCCTGAGGTCAGGCGTTCCAGACTAGCCTGACCAACAGGGTGAAACCCCGCCTCTACTAAAAATACAGCAACAACAAAAAAGGGAGTGGTGGCGGGCGCCTGTAAAGCCAGCTATTCGGGAGGCTGAAGCAGAGGAATCGCTGCCTAGGAGGCGGAGGTTGCAGGGCTCCGAGATCGCGCCATTGGACTCCAGCCTGGGCAACAACGGCCGTTGCAGGTCTTGTACTGGACATAAAAACTGCGTTGCTTTAAAGCCGCCAACTCTCTGCCTTTCTTTAACTGTCGCCTTCCCTTCAGAGCCTAACAATCATTATTAACAGATTTCTGTAATTTTCATTTCACAAGTATTTTCAGATAATTTCAACTCCCTGTAAAACAATAACTCACTTCTCAGGAAGGAGATAAGATCATGAAATTTCAGTTTTTATTTGGGATAATACGTTCCCTATGTACTAATGCTCCAACAATGGAATGGCAGAAAATCTCCAGTCAGGAAATGGCATGTATCAGTCACTCTCATTTTCAGATAGGATTGAGACTTTTAAAATCAATGTAAAATATCTCAGATATGAAGTCAGTATTACTAGAATAAAAGCATTGCACTCTTGGTAGGAACACAATTACTGACTCTACAGACAGTAATGATGTTTTCTCTTGGATGCAGAGGCATAGCTTCACCCTTTCAATCTACTTCAATATCTCATGTCATCATTTGTGCGAATTCCCAGCCATGTATTCTTTCTTCTTTTGGACCAACCAGATTGAAGCTTAAAAAAGAGAAGTCGGCCGGGCGCAGTGGCTCACGCCTGTAATCCAAGCACTTTGGAGGCCAAGGCGGGCGGATCACCTGAGGTCGGGAGTTCAAGACCAGACTGACCAACATGGTGAAACCCCGTCTTTAAAAAAAAAAAAAAGAAGAAGAAGAAGTCAAAGCTTAACTGTATGTGTATTTGAAAAGCAACAATATGGCTGACAGGCATGAGTAGAGATAGAGTGCCTTTATGGTATGGGGTGTTCCTCTGGAGGTGTAGCCGCTGGGAGCTTGCTGTGCTTTACAATCTGAAATCATCGGTTCCTCACATTTCTGTGAGTGTCCTCTATCTTGCTTCAATAAAATCTGGTTACGTCGCCTTTCAGAGCAAGCCAAGTCCCGTCCCGCTTGCTGTAGAGCCCCGCAATCCGTTTCGCAGCTCCCTTGACGGTGCCACTGAGCCCTTAGCCACCGTTTAAGGACTGACCAACGCTCTAAAGCAAGTCCCACAGCGGCATCGACCCAGAAGACACTGCGGTTCACGGCCGCGTGACGCACCCCTCGAAGGCGCAGGAAGGAACGTGTGCGTGCGTGCGTGCGTGCGTGCGTGCGTGCGCGCGCGCGTATCGTCGGAGGGCGAGACTTCCGGCGGCCTCCTGGCGGTGGTTGATTTGGTTCTTTCCGGCGTTTCCGCCAGCTCCGGCTTGGCCGTCCTCGAAGTGACGGAGCGGAAAAGTGCCGGAAGCAGCTTGGATCCCACCGCGCAGAGGCAGGAGTAACAGAGGCACAGCTGACAGTGGCGGAGGCTCTGCTGACCAGCGCTGGGGACGGCGGGGTCCTTGTCTTGCCTTTGTCGCCCGCGCCCGGCTCTCACCTGGCTGGGCTGGCAGAGACCGCGCCGACGAACCTGACTGAGGTGGGTGTCCCGTCTCACCCCCGCCCCTCCTTCCAGGGCTGAAGCACCCAGAAGGGGCCCTGCAGGTCAGGCCCCTTGGCCCGAAGAGAGGGGCGTTCCCGTGCGGAGTCCCCGTATCAGCTGGGTTGATGCAGCCTCAGAGCTCCCATCGGGGAGCTCCAGTTCAGGGCATGGAGGCGCTGCCGAGCGGGCCGCGTCGGGGCGCCTGGAGTGTGTGTGGCTTCTGCGGGAGAGAGAGGGTGTTGTGAATTCTCGCTTTGAATGGTAACCTAAGCCGGCGGTAACCATGGAAGGTTGTCAAGGGAGGGCCAATGGGAGGGGCAGATCCAGGTTTAGAAATCTGAAGTTAGAACACGCAGGGTGGGGAATTGACACAGAGAGACCGAGAAGACGCCACACTGCCGTGGATCCCAGAGGCTGGACCAGAGCCGTGGTAGGAGAGGGGCGATGTGATGGGATTCTGGATAGACCCGGAAGACAGATCCAGCAGGTTTTCCTGCTGTATCAGATATGTCTGTGAGCAAAAATAGGGAGTGATGGGCCATTATTTTTTTTCTTTTTTACCTGAACATCTGAAAGAATGAAGTTGGGGAAGTCAGCAGCATGAGGAGTAGGTTTCATGGGGAAGATCATGGGTTGGAGTTTGGCCAGTGTAATTTTCAGGCGTCTCACTTTGAAGATGTCACATGGGTAGGGTGACAGAAAGGTCTGGAGTCTACAAAAGAGAGCTGGTGTAGATTCTTCAAAAGAATAGAGGATGTAGATTGGACCGGAGCCTGAGGATCCAATTCGGTAGGGTAATCTAAAGCTTATTGCCTGTGAGCTATGTGATGAGGGAGGAAAGAGTCGATACTTGGGGTTCAGACCATAGGGGGATCCACAAGCCGAACATTTACTTTAGAAAGGCGCAGACGTGCCATGGGAAGGATTTTGTCCGAGGCATGGATGGGATAAGGAGTGGACTTGGGACGCAGACTGAGGTTTGAGATGGTTTATATTCTGCACCCACAGGCTTGGCTGACCCTCAGGGCCACTCTTTGTGGGACAAGAGAAACGTTATCCTGGCTAGTCGAGCAGCTAGTTTAGCTAGTTCTAAACTAGGGCTCTGCTTTTTCCCCTTCTCCACATGTCAAGGCAAGGTTGGATGATCTACCGCCCCAGTCACGGTCTCTCAGCAAGCTCCCCTCAGAGCCTTATATAACAGGCAGACCTGGTTGCAGAGAGGACCAGGAGCTGACCTACCTGCTCAGCCCCTCCGTACAGCTCATTAAGAATGTATGAAACACTGCCGCGCGAGGTGGCTCACATATGTAATCTGAGCACTTTGGGAGGCCAAGGCAGGTGGATCATGAGGTCAGGGGTTCAAGACCAGCCTGGTGAAGATGGTGAAACCCCATCTCTACTACCAAAAAAAAAATTAGCCGGGTGTGGCGGCGGGCACCTGTAATCTCAGCTACTCAGGAGGCTGAGGCAGAGAATTGCTTGAACCCAGGAGGTGGAGGTTGCAGTGAGCCGAGATCGCGCCACTACACTCCAGCCTGGCAACAGAGCAAGACAACACTTACTGGTGTAAACACTAACCAGTGTCCTTCTAAATGAGTACATAGAGGTAGGCAGTTAGAAGTGAAGCAATTCATTGAGTTAAATTCCTGCACACACTTTATAATTGGTTTAACCCGAATTTGCCTATAATTAACATACCATGGAAAATTTCAGTATCACATCCTCTAAAATTTTAAAAGATAAAAATGTACACCCAGTTGTTGAAATTCTACTGAATCATTTACACTGAAAACATAGTAAACCATTAATCCAAGAACATTAATGGCTGATATATTATGAGCTACTAGTGTTTGACACCAGTAAGAGTCCCATGAGGTGGGAGCCATCCTTATAATATCAGACCTATTTATAGATGAGAGCACTGAAGCTCTAGCAGGTTCAGTTCTTTTCTAGGGTCATAGTGCTGCTAAGAGGCAACACTGAAGTCTGAGGAGCTAAGTCTGTACGGTCAACTTGAGATCAGTTTGCTTTAGAGTAAGGAAGAAGAGATGGTGGTCCAACTCCGCCTGTAGGATCTTCCCATGGTTACCCATTTCTCATGGTTTCCCTCTTCCCTCAGGACCCCCTGGCGATGGCAGAAGTGAACCCTGCACAGGTGAGTAGTGTGTTTTCTACCTTTCCCCTACTACAATTATCTTGTTGATGGTTTTGGCACCTCCATATAAAGAAAAGCGGTGTCCTGAGACACTTTTTCTGTCTTTCTCCCTCTCTTATGTCTGAAACGTGGGTGGTTCCACCAGTTCTAATATCTTGAATTAGGTCCTGGGGTTTTTGTTTGTTTGTTTTAAGTTTATTGTGACATCTTACCTGGATGGCCCTGGATTACGTGGAGTGGTTCCCATTTTTGACAATTCACATGGTAACATCTGTCAGAGTGTCATGAGCACAGGATTCAGAATGTTTCAATGCTTGGAGGAGAGTCTGAGCTGGCTTTTTAGGGAACTGCAAGTGTCTGTTATATCTGGTAGGAATAGGGAGCAGAGTGGGTGGTGGCTAGAGACACACCAAACCTCAGGCCTGGAATGACAGCCTAGGTCCTGGGTCTCTAAGGGAGGTGGTAGATGGGGAAGATTAGAAGCAAAAGAGAGCAGTGACAGGACCCTAGTTTAAGGGACTCTCTTTGGCTTCTGAGTGGAGGACAGACTGTGGAATAGAGGGTAATGGCAGGGAGATCTGAGAGGATGTTCTTGTAGCAGTCTAGGTGGATGTTGCTGGTGGCTTGTCAAGAGTAGCCATGGCTTCAGGATGTGTTTTGAACTAGAGTTGCTCACATTTTCTGATCTAGAGAGTGAGAGCTGGGGAGGTGGGGTGGAAGGAATTCAGGGGCCCCATGGTTTTGTTTGGAAGCATAGATGCTCCATCAGCTAAGATGGGGGAAGTCAGCCGTAGGAGGAATTTTCAGAGTGAGTATGAGGATTCAGTGTTTGTTCAGGTCACAGACGTCTCAGAGTCTCCTGGTGGAGGAGTTCAGGTTGGAGACGTCCATACCATGGTGGCTGTTGTATGGGCCAGGATGAAGCCATGGATTCAGTTTAGGTGGCAGCATCTCTAGGTTTTGGTGGCAGTGCTGTTTGAAGATAGAGAATTGGAATGGGGCATGAGAACTGGGTCCCTTACTGGGTACCTGTGTGGTGGTAGAGAAACCACTAGACAAATGAGGGAATGGAGTGTTAGTGGGGATGAGAATGTGTAAAACTGTGGGTATAGGAGTAAGAAAGGCTTCGGAAGGAGAGTGGACATAATAGAGTTGCTGAGGGGGATAATGGGTTGAGGTTGGAGAGTTGCTAAGCATCAGTTGGGATGGGGTGAGGATGGGAATTGTATTAGTCCATTTTCATATTGCTATAAAGAACTATCTGAGACTGGGTAATTGATGAAGAAAAAAGGTTTAATTGACTCATAGTTCTTTTTTTTTTCTTTTTGAGACGGAGTCTCTCTCTGTCGCCCAGGCTGGAGTGCAGCAGCACACTGAAACCTCCGCCTCCCGGATTCAAGCGATTCTCCTGCCTCAGTGTCCTGAGTAGCTGGGACTACAGGCACACGCCACCATGCCTGGCAAATTTTGTATTTTTGGTAGAGACAAGTTTTCACCATGTTGGCCAGAATGGTCTTGATCTCCTGACCCGGTGATCCACCCACGTTGGCCTCCCAAAGTTCTGAGATTACAGGCATGAGTCACCGCGCCTAGCCCACAGTTCTTCTGGGTTAACAGGAAGCATAAGCGGGAGACCTCAGGAAACTTACAATCATGGCGG
Source organism: Cheracebus regulus (assembly GCA_963574635.1). NCBI lineage: Eukaryota > Metazoa > Chordata > Mammalia > Primates > Pitheciidae > Cheracebus > Cheracebus regulus. The sequence goes on along the minus strand of CAUYQU010098035.1, from coordinate 1,736 downwards.
AAGGTGAAGGGGAAGCAAGGTACATCTTCCCATGGTGGAGCAGGAGAGAGGAGAGGATGAAGGGGAAAGAGCCACACACTTTTTTTTTTGAGACAGAGTCTTGCTCAGTCGCCAGGCGCCAGGCTGGAGTGCAGTGGTGCGATCTTAGCTCACCGCAACCTCCGCCTCCTGGGTTCAAGCAATTCTCCTGCCTCAGCCTCCCAAGTAGCTGGGACTACAGGCATGCGCTACCACGCCCAGCTAATTTTTGTATTTTTTAGTAGAGAGAGGGTTTCACCATGTTGGCCAGGATGGTCTCGATCTCTTGACCTTGTGATCCGCCCGCCTCGGCCTCCCAAAGTGCTGGGATTACAGGCGTGAGCCACCGCACCCGGCGCCACACACTTTTAAACAACCAGATCTCGTGAGAACTTACTATCATGAGAAAGGCAAGGGGAAAATACGCCCTCATGATCCAGTCACCTAACACCAGGTCCCTCCCCTGACATGTGGGGATTACAATTCAAACTGAGATTTGGGTGGGGACACAGAGCCAAACCATATCAGGAGTGGAGGTGTGGAGATCAGGGCAGCTGGGCTTAGAATGAGGTTTTGGTGGAGAGCGATTTTCCTGACTACTTATGGGACAGAGTATGCTATGAGGCAAGAGACAACTGAGAATATGTGAAGTCCTCACATGGTTTGGGCAGCTGACAGTAAAGTGAGAAACAGGGCCATGTGGGGAAACCTTCAAAGCAGAGCTTTGGGCTGCCCCTGGTGGGAGGGGACTTACTGGGAGTGAACTGGATGCTGAGCGTATTTGCCGTGCACCACCTGGTTTCCATGTGCAGAGTGGCCTGTTGGGAGGTGAAGGAAATGCCTACAGTATGGACTGGGAGGTTTCTGTGGAATTTACAGGATATAGGTGTGAGAGATGTGATTGGAGTGCTGTCCAGAGTGATGTGCAGGCAGGAGGAGTGTGAATGGATGGCCCCAGGCCCTGGCCCTGGTAGCTTAAGAGAGGGGGATGAGTCTGAGTTTGGTTGTCCTGGGAGGCAAGATCTGGGTGACTCCATGGAAACCAGCTGGCAGGAGATGATGGCTATCCCCATGGGAGGCCCACATGCTAGAGGGTGCTTTTCTGCCTTGTCCTTCACCTGTTTCCCTGTGTGCTAGATGCAGTGGCCAATGGAAATGTGGAGAGAAAAGTCACTCATGCCGCCTGGATGTGGTGTCTCTTCCACATTGGGAGGGTGTGGAGACTGAGCAAGGAAAGGAGGTGTAGGGAGAGCGATGAGATCCTAGAGAGGGAAATGTAGCAGTGATTATACGCGTTAGGGTTTTAATTTATGAATGTGAGTGAGTGATGCCAGGGACAGGCCAATGATTGAAAGAAGATATTTATTCCTTACATTTCCCTAAGGAGGGTGCACACCACATAACACAGGGCCACATGGCGAAGCACCAGATTTGGTCAGGAGGAAAATTGGAGTGAGGGGAAAGTTTAGTTTAACCCACAGATGCTATTGAGGTTTCCATGGGAAACAAGGCAGGTTTGGGTGACATGATAGTTTGGCTAGTTTAAGTAATTCCAGGACACCTGGGCTATTGGGACCGTCCCTAGTTGTTCAGTACTTGTCCCTGAGTTGATTTAGATCATGGGAAATACTGGCTTGGTTTAAGAAAGTTAGAGATGGAGGTGGTTCAGAATATGTGCCCAGGATGGTAGGGGAGATGGAAGCACATTTTGCTGTTAG
>CAUYQU010098034.1:0-10755 GCA_963574635.1 Cheracebus regulus | reverse complement strand
GGCTCCTCTGCCGGGAATCTCCCGGTCTGTGGGCTACAAAAATTCGTCGGAAAGTGCGGCGTCCACTCGTTCTCTGCGCTTTCACTGGGAGCTACATTCCTGAGCTGTTGCTAATCGGCCATCTTGGATCTCTCTCTCTCTGAAAGCAATCTTTTTTACTGAGCAGCATATCTCAACAGTTGGCTTGAAATATCCAGTAAGCTATGCTGTAAATAGATATACTGTCATGTAAGCTTTGTTGTTCCATTTCTAGAGCACAGGCAGAGTAGATTTAGAATAATTCTTAAGGACCCTAGGGTTTTCATTGAGCATTGGCTTCAACTAAAGTCACAAGCTGCATTAGGCTCTAATAAGAGTGTCACCCTGTTCTTTGAATCTTTAAAGCAGACATGGACTCTGTCTAACTATGAAAGTCCTAGATGGCATCTTTTTCCAACAGAAGGCTGTTTTGTCTACCTTGAAATTTTTTTGTTTCGTTTAGCTTGGCTACGTCTTCTGGGTGACTTCTTGCACTTCATAGTACTTGCTGCCTCGTCTTGCACTTTTTTGTTATGGAGATGGCCTCTTTCCTTAAACCTTATGAATCAACCTCTGCTGGCTTCCATCTTTTTCTCTGCAGCTTCCTCACCTCTCTCAGCCTATAGAGAATTGAAGAGAGTTGGAGTCTGGCTCTGGATTAGGCTTTGGCTTAAGGGAATGTCGTGGTTGGCTTGATCCTCTTCCCAGACAACTAAAACTCTCTATCTCAGCAATAAGGCTGTTTTGCTTTCTTATCATTTGTGTCTTTACTAGATTGGCACTTTTAATTTCTTTCAAGAACTTTTTCTTTGCTCTTACAACTTGTTTGGCACAAGAGGCCTAGCTTTCGGCCTGTTTTGGCTTCCAATTTATCTTCCTAAGTAAGCTTAATCATTTCTGGCTTTTGATTTAAAGTGAGACATATGTGACCCTTTTTCACATGAATGCTTAGAAGCCACTATAGGGTTGTTAATTGGCCTAATTTCAATATTGTTGTGTTTCAGAGAATAAGGAAGGCCAAGGAGAGGATAGGAGATGGGCAGTGAGTCACTGGAGCAGTCAGAATACACACAACATATATTAAGTTCACTGTCTTATGTGGGCATGGTTCGTAATACCCCAAAACAATTACAATAGTAATATCAAGATCACAGATCACCATGACAGATATAATAATAATGAAAACGTTTAAAATAATGCAAGAATTATACAGAGATAAGAAGTGAGCACATGCCGATTGGAAAAATGGCACCGATAGACTTGCTTGACTCAAGGTAGCCACAAACTTAATTTGTAGAAAACACACTATCTGAAGTGCAGTAAAGCAAAGCACAGTAAAAACGAGGTATGCCTGTACTGCGAGTCAGGAATCATTTAGGCCATCCTAGAGGATATCACAGAATTTCTAAAAACTTTTTAAGTGTGTATGTCTTATCTTCTTAATTAATTTTTTAAAAGCAGCTTTAATGAGAAATAATTGACAAACAAGAACCTGCTCATATTTAAAGTTTATACTTTGATAACTTTTGGCATAAAGTATGTGTTCATAAAAATATCACCACTACCAGGGTAATTGAACATACCCATCACCCCTAAAAGTTTCTTTATTCCCCTTTGTAAAATCATTCTCTTCCTTCCCTACACTGTTGCCCTACCCCTATCCCCAGGTAACTGCTGATTTGCTTTCTGCCACTATTCATTAGTTTGTATTTTCTAGAATTTTATATAGATGGCATCATACCACACACAATATGTACTTTCCCCCACCCCACCCCCAGATTTTCTTACTGAGTAACATTATCTTAAGATTTATTCATGTTGCCTTAGTATTCATTCATTTCTATTGTTGAGTGGAATTTCAGTGTTTGAATATACGACAGTTTATCTATTGATGAGCATTTGGGTATTAATCTCTTTTATTGAATGAGTGAGCATTAAGGATTATGTGCCCTTAATATGTTTAACATTATAAAATGACTTCTTTATTCCAGGTAATATTCTTTGTTCTGATGTTATATAGGAGGAACTCTTTCTTTTGAGTAACTCTTTTTATAAGAAATCTTTTTTTTTTTTTAATTAAAAGTAGCAAGGCTTATCTTTTTCTGTTTTCTTTTAATCTTTTTGTGTTTTTATATTTAGAGTAAGCTTCTTACGGGTAGCATATAGTTGAGACTTGCTTTTTTGTATAATCTGGCAATTTCTGTCTTTTAATTAGGGTGTCTAAACCATTTACATTTAGTATAATTACCTATATAGTTATGCTGAATCTGCCATCTTACCTCAACTAGTCTTTAAGTTACTTGAGAACAAGGACTATGTTTTATTTATTCGACAAATAATTACTGAGCCTCAAGTACTTACCTTCTTACTAGGCAATCGTTTCTTTCTAAAACTAGACATAATGGATGCTGATTCAGCATTTCTTGATTGACTTCAGAGAAATTCTTTGCATTTGAGGGAAAAGGTCAAATACACAGTTTTTATTTCTTTACTTCTGAATTTCACGTAATTTCTACTTAGGAAGTGGGAGAGCTTGACAAGTCTTAATAGAAGTAAGCAAGGAATTCTTGCTAGTACAGTGAATCTGACTTTTAAAAAATTGGGCTTAATGTCAGTATTTATTAATTCTGAATGAGAGAATTGGCATCCAGTGTATTTTGTGACATGGCCCTCTCTCCCCACTCCCACTTACTGGAGATCAAAGCTTAATCTGACACACCCGCTCATAAGTTGAGGGCACATCAGAGACTAACACTTAGGTAGATCCTATACCTCCTGTTCTAAGCAGTCCAGAAATAAATGAAGAGTGAGGTTTTGATATGTCATTTGTAAAAGGTTGGCATTTGCTATGGATAAGTATTTTTTTAACTCAGATATAATGCCCTCAGTGCCATTTCACAGACCTAACCTACTTTAATCTTTCACTGAATATTGAGAAGTCATGAGAGTATCACACTCTACCCCTCAGCCATGGGTTCTGAAGATCACTTATCATTTTAGAGAAGCAATATGGCTTCATGGAAAGAGTAGTAATTAGAAAGCAGACATGGATGGAAATCACAGCTTCACTTCTTTACTAGCTGTACAATCTTTAAAGCCTTTGTTTTCTAGTTTGTAAAAGAGAAGTTACATCTACTTCATTAGGTTGTAGTGAGCATTAAGTGATATGTGTAAGATGCCTTGTACTTTAGGCACTCAGTATATGGTGGTCACAGATCAGCTAAATTCGTATTCACTCAGGAATGAATACTGTAGGCTTATTTATTCAGTTAGAACAAATACTAGAGGGTCTACTGTGTGTAAAACATTTTACCAGATACTGAAGGTAGTTCATAAAAGTAGAGGTCAGGGTCCAGACTTTATAAGAAGGAACTTGTAACCTGTGCTGAAGGTGAGATATATACACTTGAAAGAGTAAAATGAGTAAAAAAAATAATACATGCAACACTGCCTAAATGAGCATTAGAGATGAAAAATGCTTCCAGAGATGGTAGGATTCACATAAAGATAGAAGCCACTCAGTTCCTGTTGGATTGAACTAAGTTCCAAACTTAAGGTTGCAATAAAGATCAGCTTAGTCTACATATTGCCAAATTATTATTATTTTTATTATTATTATTTTATTATACTTTAAATTCTGGGGTACATGTGCAGGTTTGTTACATGGGTATACACCTGCCATGGTAGTTTGCTGCATCCATCATATATTGCCAAATTATAATGTTAACTTATCATGTTAACTTCCCTTGAGTTTCTTGTTAATTACTTCCAGATGGGGGTTGGGGAGGGACTGTTTAATTTTTTAATTTTTGTCATTCTCTTCTGTCATTGATTTCAGTTAGGTGCAGGAATGTTCTTGTCCCTTGAGAACATTGTTATAATAGATCTGAACATTAAATCAGGAAACACGTATTTTTTTTCCCTTGCCTTTAAGTTGTATGTGTTGATCATTATTAAAGACAATCTATATAGGGCTGGGTGCACTGGCTCACACCTGTAATCCCAGCACTTTGGGAGCCTGAGGTGGACAGATCATGAGCTCAAGAGTTCGAGACCAGACTGGCCAACATGGTGAAACCCTGTCTCTACTAAGAATACAAAAATTAGCCAGGCATGGTGGTGCATGCCTGTAATCCCAGCTACTCAGGAGGCTGAGGCAGGAGAATTGCTTGAACCCAGGAGGTGGAAGTTGCAGTGAGCCAATATCACACCACTGCCCTCCAGCCTGGGTGACAGAACAAGACTCTGTCTCGAAAACAAAACAAAAAAGCAGCGTATAAGCCTCGTGATTATAATTAACATTTCTCGTTAACATTTTCTAAGATAGCAAGCAAACTGGCGATTGCTTGTGGGTTGTGTTAACTTTGGCAGTTATTTTCTATGTGCCTGCTCTGTGCATGTACTGTGCTAAGTTTTTTGGGCAATATAAAAATAATAGAATATGAGGTTCGTGTCCAGAGAATTTACACTTTACTTGGTAAGGCAAGATAAATTTCTGCTATAGTTAATTAACTTACTGGAAAAAGTTATTTAACTATGTAATGTTTAATATATACTCAGTGCCAAATACTGTCTTTGCTATGGGTTCTAATTGTTATACAAGTTTACTTTTATACATTTATATAGTTAGGGGAGACTTCTTAGAAATGATTGTTTTGAGCTGAAAGTTGAGTAGGTTTACATGGATGGAGAAAATTCTTGAGGAGAAACAGCAGGAATATTTATTGAGCACTCAGGTGCAGTTTTAGGAGCTTTTGCATGTTTTATATCCTTTGATTCTTACGCTTGGATGAGGTAGGCATTGCTACCAGCTCTATTTTATGTAAGACAAAATGGAGGCACTAAGAGATTGAATAACTTGCCCAAGGTGACAATATTAGTAAATGATGAAGCAAGATTCAAATTCAGGCATTCTGACTCCATAATCCTTGTTTGTAACCACAGATAAACAAAGCTTTAAATAGATTACATTGATTACATTTAGTGGATAATTGGTGACCAGCTTGGAAAGGATATGCAATTTTTTGTTATATAGTAATGGGAAAATAAGGTTGGAAATCAGATTGAGGCCATATCATGGGATGTTTTAGTGGTTGGTTGAATTTTCTTGTGTACACATACACCAAGCAGAGGAAACTGAAAGTTTGCTGTCACAATGTTTTTATATTCTTTTCCTTACCTAATTGCTTAAAACAATTAAATTATATACAAGCTATAAGCTTAGAAAATAGCTGGGTTTTTTGTTGTTCTTGTTGTTGTTTGTTTGAGATGGAGTTTCACTCTCACCCAGGCTGGAGTGCAGTGGTGTGATCTTGGCTCACTGCAACCTCCACTTCCTGGGTTCAAGTGATTCTCCTGCCTCAGCCTCCCATGTAGCTGGGACTACACGTATGCACCACTGCACCCAGCTAATTTTTGTATTTTTTTTCTTTTTTTTTAGAGACAGGGTTTCACCATGTTGGTCAGGCTGGTCTTGAACTCCTAACCTCGTGATCCACCCGCCTCGGCCTCCAAAAGTGCTGGGATTACAGGTGTGAGCCACCGTGCCCAGCAGAAAGTAGCTGTTATATTCTGATAGTAAGCAACAAATTTTTCTTCTCTGTATATGTGATTGAATTTTGCTGAAAATAATTTGAGGTGTAGTAATTTATTTCTGCAAAGCTGAAATAAATATTTGAATTGGCTTGGAAAAATAATTGTTAAACTAACCTTTCTAAATAGCTGTGACACAGATGCATTTCTAAAGACTTTTCACATAATTTTAATGGGCAAGAAAAGCTTCATGTGAAAGTGATGAAAGTGGTAGTGAATGCGCTAATCTGCTAGTTCTGAAATATATGTAAATATATATTTTTTAATATTTGGATGATAGTGAAGCAGCTATTTTGGCTGGACAGGTAATAATTATAAAGATTAATTATGTTGTGGAAACTTCCAAGTGAGATGACATTTCTCTGTATGCTGAAGGATGTATAGAAATTATTGAAAATCCAGAGATGACTTTTTTTCTTGATAGCTATTTCTAGAATTTTAGCTGGGACTTGTTCATTTTTCCCAGTGTGACAATGATTTAGTCACTGTGAGTGTGTATGGGTGTGTTTGTGGGTGTGTGCACACACACACTTGAAAGAGAGGAGTATGTTTGTGGTCTTTCTGAATATTTTTTTGTAAGGAAAAGCAATGTAAAAATGTGTTAGGATAGGTTCTTCCCATCATCTTCTGGTTCTTCTTTTCTTTGCTCCTCCCAAATAACTTGGCCTTAAGAATGAAAGAACAATCTCAACTTAAGGGAATGACTTCCTCCATTTTACTTTGGCTTATATTGGTGGACACAGCATGGGGTCCTGTGATGTGCACACAGCTAGGAAAGAAATGTTCTAACTATTATGTCTGACCTGCTATTCCCATGGACTCACCTGGCAATATAGGAGGTAACTGAACATTACTGACTTGAAATGCACATTTTTTTTTGTCTTTTTCCAAAAGGAATAGAATTTCCAAAATTTATTTTTGTATTTGTACCCTTGTCCATCCCTCCCACACTTCCTATTCTGACTTACATATTCCTTTTCTCTGGTGCTGTGGTACCCCAAGCATAACTCTCATCTACTGGACTATGCTACCATTGTTGGTTTACTCAACCCCATGCCTTAGTCAACTTGTATCCTCAGTACCTGGCACCATTTTTGGCATGTGGTAGATTCAAATATTTGACAAGTAAATGAAAATCCAAGGAAATAGAGTATGAAGTTAATCTTAACAAAAACCTTATACTAATTTAGAGAATTTTATTAATGTGGCAGCAAATCTATGTAGTGGTTTTGGATGAGTTTTATTTAAAGTTAATGGGTCAGAATTATGAAAATCAAAGTCTTTATTTTGTTTTCTTCCTCTGCTGACCTCTTCCTTAGTTCTTCATCCAAGTTCTGGTTTACAACCCACTTACTACCACTGGAAGGTAGTTTGGGGACATATTTTTTAGGCATTGGCTTATAAGAATTACATTTTGAAATTCGTACTAAATTGAATTTTAGACATTGTATCTAAAGACACTAACAAATATTCTTAGGATGGCTTAAGTATTTGTTTTTTTACCAATTTTTAAAAGTGAGTATGTAGAATTCTTTATAGCTAAAACTGAGTGCATTCAAGAGCAATTCCACTATTGGGCTGTGTAGATAATTTGAAATGTTTTTGAATAAAAATAAGCATTACCTCTACTGAAGTTTATTCAGTTCTGTAAATGTTTAGTGAATGGTTGCTATGGCAGGCATTGTGATTGATGAGAGGGACATAAAATGAAATAGGTAGTTTCTGTTCTCTGGAACCTCTCAGTCTAATGAAGAGACACCCATGTCAACAAATCATTGCAATATGGTGTGATATATGCAATACTGAAGAATGATGATAGTACAAAAGAGTGAAAGTCAGTTCTTCAGAAAAGGCTTTATGGTTAAGGAGACATATAAGTTGGTGCTAGGAAGATCTGTGGGAGCTCATAAGGCAATTGAAGGGTGAAGGGCAGTATAGCACAGTGATTTAAGGGAGTAGACTCTAGAACTAGACTCTCTAGATTCAAATTTAACTTCTGCCATTTACATGCTATGCCTGGCTTTTTCTTTTTATTTATTTATAATGGACCAATTATAGTTATATGTGCCTTGTTCTTTTTACTTGGAAGTTCTTATCCCTTCTTCCTCAGCAGAGTGTAGTACTTTTTTGTGCTGTAACTGTTATATATATATAAATCTTTTCTAGAGTGAAGTCCTTATGTGCCTTGTTTCTATGGTAGACTTTCTTTGAAGGCAGGGTCTGTATCTTAATCATTTTCTATCTCCCATATGGAATGTGGTCTCTGAGATACATTGAGACATATAGAAACATGGTAAATTTTGAGTGAATGTATAAATCAATACATCACAGCCTAGTTTCTGTCCCAGCTATTATGTGGGGTCCAGGAGTCTTACTCCCTGGCCCATACCTTTTATTTGCCTCCCAGTCTATACATACACCTGAAAAGGTGATTTCCATTAAGTGGTTATTATAGTAATCTTGATTTTTTTTTTCTAGAACTCAGCTTCAGAAGTACATATTATGTAGGAATAATTAAATGTGAATTTTAAACTATTTTTTTTCTACTACCTTACCTGAATTATATTTTGCTGGGCCTGAGCCCCACATTACCCAAAATAATTCTGTGGAATGGATATATGATAGATGTTACATAGAAGGGGGTTCTGTAATCAAAGGAATTTGAGGAATCCAGGGTTGATGAAGATAAACTAGTTTGACTTTTCTGAGCCTTTAATATGCCATATGCTGGCATGCATTGTGAATCTCATTCGACCCATTTTTATGAGGGATTAGTGATCCGTGGACTACACTAGAGAAATGCTGCCTAAGTTTATGGGTTCATTTTAGCAAATAAGACTATTTACTGTCCTAGACTACCTCGTCTCCCTAGAGCTGATGTGTATTCTATGCTGATACCTGGAATAGTCTCACCAGTTGGCAAATCATATCCCAACATGTAGAAAGCACTCTTGATATCAGATGGTCTTGTTTTGATTCCTTTGCTGATTAAATATACCTGTGTGGAGTCTCTCAAAGAGCCCAATCCATATTCCTCACCCTTAACAACTTCCTTCTTATAAGGGACTTTAGTGTAGTAGTCAACCTTCTTAGTATAAGCGTCTATAGATTAAACATCTGTTCTCTCCACCCATTTAGCATACTTTAAATTTGTATCTCTAACATGACATTAGCAAGTGATAACTTTTGAAACCATGTAAGCTACATATTTTGATATTTTAAAATACTGATATTTGCATTTTTTAAGTAAGTGTGAACTGGACAGAAATATTCTAAAAGGCCAGGAACAGTGGCTCACACCTGTAATCCAGTGCTTTGGGAGGCCAAGATGAGGATGGCTTAAAGCGAGGAGTTTGAGACCAGCTTGACCATGATAGCAAGACCCCACCTCTGCAAAAAACATATAAAAAGCCAGGTGTGGTAGCGCACACCTGTAGTCCCAGCTACTCAGGAGGCCAAGGCAGGAGGATGGCTTGAGCCCAAGAGGTTGAGACTACAGTGAGCTATGATTCCTCTACCTCAGTCTGGGCAACATAGTGAGACCCTAAGCCCTCACCACCAAAAAAAAAAGGTTATTTGCTGTAGATAGAAAGAATAAAGAAAATTAAATGGCCTGTAATTCTGTCATTCAAAACTGATTACTGTGGACATTTTGATGTACTTTCTTTCTTTTTTTTTTTAATATGCATGAATCAGGAACTATATATATTTTTCTTTTTCTTTCTTTCTTTCTTTCATTTTTTTTTTTTGAGACAGAGTCTCGCTCTGTCACCCAGGCTAGAGTGCAGTGGCACGATCTCCACTCACTGCAACCTCCGCCTCCCAGGTTCAAGCGATTCTTCTGCCTCAGCCTCCCAAGTAGCTGACAATAGGTGCATGCCGCCATACCCAGCTAATTGTTTGTATTTTTACTAGAGATGAGGTTTCACCATATTGGCCAGGCTGGTCTCAAACTCCTGACCTCGTGATCCACCTGCCTCAGCCTTCCAAAGTGCTGGGATTACAGGCGTGAGCCACCGCACCTGGCCAATCAGGATATTTTTAGCTACAAAAAACAGAAAAGTAGATCAAAGTTGTCTTAAATAATAGGAGTTTATTATGTTATGTAACAAATTTGGAGTTAGCTTCTATCAGGATTGGTTAATCCTACCACACATTGATATCAGTGGTCTGGACTTGTTTTTTTTGTTGGGGAGGGCATTTTTTTGACTTTTCCTTTTTAGATGCAAATAGTTACTGCAGCTACTATGTCCTACCATGATAGCGTCAAAGCAGAATGAAAGATGAACTATCTTGCACATCTCCCCTTATCCAGGAGAAATATCCCAGAATATCTGCTGTCCCAAGTAGGCTTTCTTTTAAGTAGGCTTTCTTTTAAGTCTTATTGGCCAGATCTGAATTACTTGCTCACACTGAAAAGATCTAAGTGAAAAAACTTCATGCTCTGGGAAGGGACCATCCTCGGAGCACATTACCACCTCAATCTGAACAGAAATTGTAGTTCTGTTAACAAAGAAGGGCTGGCTTTGGAGAGGCAACTAACAGGATCTGCCAGATTACATCTCTATGCACTTAAGTCACTTCTTCTAAACTGAATTCTCTTTTTTTAATTTTTTTAATTTTTTGAAAGAAAGAAAAAGAGAGAAAGGAAGAAAGAGCAAAAGAAAGAAAGAAAAAGAGAGAGAGAAAGAAAGAGGGAGAGAGAACGGGATTCTTGTTCTATTGCCCACGCTAGAATGCAGTCTAAAAATGGGTATTAAAAACCCCTTTTATGCCAATAATTGTGCTTAACAATAGAGACAGGAAGGAATAAGGGATGAAAATAACAAACAAGCAGCCAACCAATATTTTATTTAAAGCTATGAGACGCTATGCAATTGCTGAGGAGTGATTTACTTCCAATTATGTGGTCACTTTAAAATAGGTGTAATGTGATACTGAGAAAAATGTATGTTTTGTGGATTTGGGGTGGGGAGTTCTGTAAATATTTGTTAAGTTTACTTGTTCCAGGTCTGAGTTCAAGTCCTGGATATCCTTGTTAATTTTCTATCTCGTTGATCTGTCTAATATTGAGAGTGTAATGTTAAAGTCTCCCACTATTATTGTGTGGGAGTCTAAGTCTCTTTGTAAGTCATTAAGAACTTG